>JAXCLQ010000005.1:3942175-3957173 GCA_035584115.1 Cedrela odorata | reverse complement strand
TTTTGTTAAGAGATGTATGAATTTTAGTCAAGTGATGTATATAAAAAACATGATTTTAAGGTATGTATACAAAAAACATGCATAAAACATTCATCGACGATTCTATGAAATGAATAAACTTTGACAATATACAAAACTAAATACAAAAATTCGCAATTAAGTAACATAACTAGATACAAAAATTTTCAATTAAGTAACACAACCAGGATACAAAATTTAAAACTAAGTAACATAACCATAATACATAAATTCATCCAGATTGAAGCACGCTAATGGTTCCATAACAAAACGTGGAACATGTCCGAATATAAATCAACAAGTTACCACCATAATACATAAATTCATCCAGATTGTTGCAACGACACTGAATTTTTACAAATATGATGGTTATATCCGTATTGTTTGCAACAAGAACATTTACGTCTTGCCAAATCTTCCTCAGCAGATAGTCTATTTTGTGTCCTACGACGTCCTAATTTTGGGCACTGAATAGGTGGTAAGGTAACTGAAGAACGTAGCTCATTGGGAACAATCCATTCCGATTGTTGACTAATTGGGTGAATAAGATCTTCATAAGCCAAAAGAAGCATATCAGTACTATAATATCATGAGTAAAGGACATGATGTTAGAACCTAACATGTTTACATGTCGCAAGTACATGTGCACAAAGGAGTTGATCCAACTGAAATTTTCTGCATGTACTGGTCTTCGCGCTGAGATCCACAACCCCTCCTTTTTCTCGGTCTTTAACTTGGAACTCATATCGATTGATAGGATAAATTGACATATTTTTTACCGATTGTATCCGTTTGTTAATTTTGTTTTCAGCCCACTTGGTCAATTGTGTTTCCATCTCTAAAGCTTCTTTTTTCCTCTCATAAAACCATCTTTATAGTAAACTTCTTAAGCATTCTGCCAATGATATTATAAGAAGGGTACATGCATGGCGTAAAATCGCATTTAAACATTCTGCAATGTTAGTGGTCATAATGTTATACCTTCTACCGGTAAAATAAGCTCAAGCTCATCTGTAACACTCAACCTCGTCCTTCAAATATTTGGCAGCTACTAGGATAATGTATTTTAACCTTAGAAATTGGTCGTTAAAATCACTAGCACGATATGCCTTCGCAGCCACAAAGTATGCCATCATAAATTTGTCAGATACATTTTTTTTCATTGTCTTAAACTTTGAACAAATGTTCCATGTAACATGATATGCATAGACCTTATGTGTAACTCCAAGAAAGACAGCTAGTATAACTTTCTCAATGCTGGATTATTTATCATAAATGAAAACTGAGTCTTGTACTTCTCTAATTACGCCTTGTAATTTTTACATAAACTATTCTCATAAATCATCATTTTCATTATCCTTAATCCCAAAAATCAATGGAAAAATCTTATCATTCTCGTCTTTACAAGCTACCACAAACAAGGTTGCACAGTATTTTCCTTTAAGAAATATCTCATCAACTGCTATAACTGGTCTAATTGATGACAGAAAGCCATTAATACAACTTTCAAGGGCCATGAAAAAATACATAAAATAGTTATCATCATCTTTCTGTATATGAGTGGCAGTGCTATTGTTGTAACATTTAAGAACATGACAATATAAAGGCAATAAATTGTATGAAGCAGTTGGGTCTCTAGAAAGTAAAGTTAGTGCTGCTTCTTTGGCACGCCAAGTTTTTGCATATGATACATAACACATCGTATTCGCTATGGATATCAGCTTGAATATTTTTAGGTGTATATATTCTGCTACAATCTGCAAATTTATCTTTGATCAATTTACCGATAAGCTTGGAGCTCGCTTGACGATGTCCGCTGATAGTTGATCTGACATACATGTATATATTTGTTCAATCTGTTACACCTAGAAGTAAGTATTTTCATGCATCAATGCCTCTCGAAAATGTCATTTACATCTGTCATCTTAGCATTTTGCTTTAAAACGATATGATGTTGACATGTGAATTCGAAACTAAAAGTTTTGTTTCAATGCAAGCAAACTCAAATCTTTGAGTAATTTTTCTTTCGTTTCATATAGTTTTCCAACTACTATTTAACCATCATCTGTACTAGAGAAGGTATCATTTGGAAAAATAACAGGCGGAGGAATCGGAGGTATGTGTTACAATAGATCGTAATCCGATGGACCAGCATCTTTGCATGTGAAAAATGATATCCATTCATTAGGAGGTGATTGAAAATTGGAATTAAAAGAAGGTGAAAAGAAAGTATCATTGGGGTTAATTTTTTGCGAATTAACATGTTCAAAGTGCTCGTGAGTAGGATCTTTATTACATCAAATCGGAGAATGTTGTGCGTTGACAACCATAGTAGGGATTGTAGCATTGACTTAGTTACTACTGCTTGAAGAAGTAAAATGATTCCCAACATTAGTCTACAATTAACAGACGAACGACTGCGTAGTTCGAATATTTGAAGACCTTGTTATTTCTACTCTTGAGTGTCGACACTCAAATGTGATAAACAACGGTTTAAAGCTTCTAAATGTTGAAACTTGATTATTTACATTAACAAAAAAAAACCACATCTGTATCGTCATTCACATCAATCGGTCCTAAACGCCAAACGAATGAGGGCACGCAATGTCTATGCACAACTCTTATTTTGATATTAAATTCATTTGGACTTTTTCGACATACAGAATACAATTCATTGACGAGTTCTAGATTGTTTATATTCTTTCGTACTGTTATACCAAAACTGTTTATATTTTTTTTGTACTATTATACCAAAACTGTGCCCTTCATTGTAAGTTTCATTTCCGTCTGATAAACTCTTTCATATTCCTCGAGATACAATCATCAAATGAATTCATTCTATTTGTGTAAAAATAATACAATTATTATATATATAAGAAATGTAAATGTCGAGGGAAGTATGAAAATAGTCGAGATAAGTCCGAAAATAGTCGAGAGATGCATGAATTCAATACTGAATCCCTCAATGAAATTCACACATTCCTTTATGAAAATCACACATCTCTTAACGAAAATCATACATTCCTCGACGAAATTCATATATCTCTCAATGAAATTCATACATTCCTCGATGAAATTCATTCATCTTTCGATGAATTATGCATGTTTTATTTCATCCCTTAAAACCATCGAGGGATGTATGAATCGCTCGACGAAATTCATGCATCAATATCCGTCGAGGGATCAAGACTCGATGCCATTTCATACATCTTTCTAATTATCGAGGGATGTATGAACATTTCAATACTGGATCCCTCAACGATTTTGATACATCTCTCAACGATATGAAATCCTAACTTAAATAAATCATTGAGGGATATACTGTTTACTCTCTTCCTCAATCTAGAATTCTAAAAAAATTTCAATAACACACCATTAACAAATTGATACTTGTTAAAAAAATTATATCAAATACATTTTTAAACTTTTTACAAGCATAAATACAAGAAACAAACCATATTTATCATACTTGAGTAACAAAATTTACTTATTATTAAAATACAGTTTCACCGAATTTACTTTAAATGAACTCGTTTAAACAAATACTGATTAACACTGTAATACTTTTAACTATGATATTTTTAAATTAGTTAATGATGCATTTATCTAATCTTTTTAATTTATTTTAACAGAAATAAATAAAATAAAACTAAAATTGTTTATCTATTTTTTATTTTAATGAAATATACAAATAAAAATCAGATATTTTTATCCGAAAGTATTATAATTAATCTTAAATATAACATATTTAAAAGAATCGGGTATTTTTGGGCTATACGGTTTAATAACCCAAACCGAATTGCGAAAATTAAAAAGAAAAATAATGCGAGCGGTCGCAGCGAGCAAGAGATTGTATCGCGCTCTCTTTTCTCTCTTCTTCTTCGTGTTCGTTACCGAACTTAGTATAGTCTCCCACTGGTCACCGCAGCAGCACGATGCAATCGACGGCAACGCCTGGTCCTTCACTCAGCAGCGCGGTGTCAAAGTTAACGCTTCTCGTGTAATTAAGTTTGTTCGTTAAATTTTATGAAATTGATTTAAAATTTTATTGGATTTAGTTGATTGATTGATTGATCTGCTTATTGACTTAGGATAGGCCTGGAAATGTCATTGAAAAAACAGGTAACTCTTAAGCATTGCCGTAATTTAGAAGTGCTTTTGTGAAAAGCACTTTTCGAGTGAAAGCTGCAAAAACACTTCCAAGCGCGTTTTTTAACATAATCTATTGAATTTAGTACCTTGGGAGAGTGTTTTTGGCGCCAATGAAATGCATTTTCAAATGCCAAAGCCGAGTTTTTGCATATTTCATAATGCTTGGTTGAGATAGAAGCGGTTTTTGGGATCAAAAAACACTGGGGGTGCTTCTTGGAAAGGCACTTCACGGATGTTATTTTATGAAACATTTGAAGTGCTTTTGAGAAACAATTGCTATGTGCTTCTGTAAAAGCCTTTCAAGTGATTTTACTGAAGATGCTTTTACCTAGAAGCATTTATCGGAAACACTCTTGAACACATTCTAAAGTGTTTTTTTTTTTTCCAAAAAATACAATTGGGTTGTTTTCTTATCTGATAAATATTTTATAGAAAAGTACCTCTACTGATTCTCAAAATAATAATTAAGGGTGCTTTTTTTATCTGAAAGAACATTTTTATTTATTTTAGTTAAATTTTACAATTAAATGCAAAGCATCCCCAGAGGCAGCAAAAGCGAATTAGTTTTACAAGTATGACTTTCTTATAAAATCGTGCAATATTTACAAACGAAGTTACCTTGTTTTTACAATTTTGGTGGATGAAACCTGCTTCAGGAAAGATTATCAGGTATTTTTTTTGTATTCTTTTCTCTTAATATTTTCTCTAATCATACTCGTGAAAAGTTATTGATTAAATGTCTTAAGTTGCTTTGATACTTGGTTTGGTTCTGGTCCTAGAAGCAGAGCATAAGTAGCAAGGAAGAGGAAGAGCCATGATGCAGGTTTTTTCTAACCCATTTTCGTTCAAAATTAAGGGGATATTTATTACAAATGAACTAAAATGAGCCCATATAGGCATCTACTCTGGGATGATCATCACAGCATAAAAGGATTTGTTAACTATTTGACTGATTATATGGAAGTATTACTTTATATTTAAACAAGTGGATAATTCATTATATGTTGGATTGGTGGCTGTTACATTGTTGGTGAAGGCTAACTATCTATATTTAAGAATACAGGTGTGAAGTTGTTAGAGCACTGTGCTATGAGGTTGAAACTTAAACGGGGTTTTACTTTAGTATTTAAACAGTGAAGCTTGGAGAAATGATTCATTTGATTGAATGAAACTGAGTGCCAACTTGTAGAAGCAAAAATATCTGCATTCATGCTTTAAATAAATTCTTTTAATTATAACCTGCATGGCAATGATGGAGAATACAATACTTTTCTACTATATGTAATGTTGAACACAACTTAGTTAATTTCTTTTTAGGAGTTTTGGAACTAGGGTTTCAATTTTCTAGGAATTTTGTAGTTACAAGGTCGCATATAAATTTCCACTCTGTAAGAAAAGTGTGAGAATTTAACTAGAAAACCTTACTTAAAAATCAATTCAAATTCGAGGTACTGCTTGAGCCACTTAGGCGAGTTTCTAAGGATGCCAAAATGCCTTTGCATATCAAAACTGACTACCTGTAGGCATTAGATCATACTATGCTCATCTTTTGTATCCATTAAGGTCTATGGCCTGGTCAATTGTTCACTTTCAATTGAGATATTGAATCATCGTTTTTGGGCAGGTAGTATTATTATGTCGTTATCTTTCTTCTGCATAGATGTCATGATATACCTATTTTACATTGATTGATCAACTTCCATTTTTTTTTAATTTGTGATTTTTAATTGGAACACACCCCTCTTTCTCTCTCTATCACAGGTGTAGCTTCGTGATGTTGACACTGGAAACAAATTAAGCTTACGGTTTGATACAAAGGAGGCCGTTGAAACTATGCATCTTAATTTTATTAGTTCTTTTCCAGTTTGCTGAGTCAAGTCAATATTGGTTATCCCATTGTATATGGCTGTTGATGTTGTTTCCTGTTGCCTTTGCATAATTGAAGCTCCTTGACAAGGATTGAGATTTTTTCTGTTTTACTAGTGTTCGCTTGGTGACTTTGGGATGAAAATTCTTTGTTATTAGAGCAGTGACTCATTTTTTGTGTGACATTTATGAGTGGGTGGTAGCCTGGATATATCTGATTTGATGTTGGTTCTCATGCTTGTGAACCTGGTGACTTCTATTTGTTTCCAAAATCAATTACTAGATCCTTTTGCCTCCTTGTGGTGACAAGCGTAACTTACTCTCTGTGTAGACATTGCTCAAAATGCATAAATTTAGACCGAAGCTTACCACTAAATCTTGGATTATTAGATTTTCCTTCTGTTATTGAACACCTATGCATGTGGCTTGTTGTTTTTAAGTCTTAATTTGGAACTGAAATACAATTAGGATTTCCAAACCGGAGTAAAAATGTGGATGTTGATGGGTTTTAGGGGACATCGGTAGCAGATGAGAATAATATGGGTAAGCCAGTTCACCCAATTAAAAATGGAACTGTTATCCCAAGGAACCTGAAGCCAACCCGTGACTATTTTTATAGCACTAGCATCTTGTCAGATTTTAGCATATTATTCTCTTTTGAACCTGATCCAATTGGTTTGAGTGGTTTGATCTTGGATACCGTTTTATCATAGCTTGTTTGTCCATTGGTTAAGTTACTATCACTTTACATATTGGCAATCATATTGAGCTACAAAGTTTAAACAATTTAGACACTACTCTTGTTAGGACTTATGAATTCTTTTATTTTAATTTAATGCCATATAGTTATCTGCAGGGGTATTTGTTCAGGACAAATCTTTCACATGTTTATACACTGAAAATGAAACTGCATTTGTAATAGAGTGAGTTGCATTTCACACCATCCATCTTGGATCCTCTTTTAAATAGTTTTTATGAATAATACTAAACTATCTATACAAAATGACGTGGCACAATACAATTGGACGAATAAATATGAAAAAATCAATACAATAAATGAGAATGGTTGATATGGCAATGACATTAACTTTTTTATACTTACTCATCCACTTGCATTGTGCCACATCAGTTTGTATCGATACTTTGTACCTCTTGTATTACTGAATTTGTATTTAGCAAACACTTGGTTATGTTTTGACATGCTTACCAGGTCCTAGACATTTGAGCAACTGGAGGTGCCTTTGGAGTTGTTTGGCTAGGCTGCCGCATACCTTAAAGTTTGAAACAAATCAGACTCAGTGTAATGCAGTTGTGCTCTCTTTTATGTTATGTATGCTGTGATATAAAGTGAAACTTTCTTGAATTGGTTCAAAAATATGCTGCCACTTTCCTCCCTTCAAGCACACTTCTACTCTATATTTCCTAGTAAGGAACTGATGGGTGTAAAGTAATTTTCAGAAACAATTCACAAGATTAATGGATGGTTCACTGCTCAAGTTTTGTTTTCGTTGCTACTAGTACCACTAATTGCACCACCACCACTAACATAGCATCGTTACTAACTGCCACTATAAATGATGTTACCTGCACATTCTGGAACTGCCGCATGGGCCAAAGTTAGTGTCCTCAACTTGCAATGCCTTGTATGCTAGTGATTCTGAGTTTGAGTTTTTGGTTAAAACAACCAGCCATTGCATTTGTCGAAGTAGCATAAAGGTTTACATGGGAAGCCACTCTGGAAAAACAATGCATTTTCTTTTTTTTTCTATATTAAATTATGAACTCCTTCTGAGCCTGTACATCTGATATTCATATTATATATCCTAGGGAGCTCAATTTCTCGAATCAAGAGTCGCAATCATTTAAAGATAATTATGCCATTAAGTTAATCACACATTTTGACTGTTGTTCTGCTTCTAATGATGCTGTTACAAGATTTGTTGCCATACCTTATAAGTATGATGTTTAGCTCTTTTTCCTGGTGGTTAATGCTCGCATTGCTATTGTTAAACATCATTCTGCACATTTTATAATTTTTTGTTGTGAGCAGAAGGAATGAAAGTTACTTGCAATTATTTGATGGAAGGCCTTTGTCTAGATCAATTCCCAAACGTGTCACATGCACTATTAAAGAAATACATGCTTCTATGAAGGGGCCTACGGTCACACCTCGGTATGTTGCAACTACTAGCAAACATGTTTTTACACATATTGATGTAATTAAAGACGTGTCTAATGACCATTCACTGTAGAGCTCAAAAAAACAAAATGTTACACAAAATAGCATACAAAAAAAATATATGAATAAGGTAATTTTTACCCAAATTCATATGTAAATAATCAGGAATAAGATTAAAAAAAAGATTTCCATGCATAAAAATCCCTCATAATACGATATTAATGACCCTTCTTTTTTCCCTAATTTGCTCTTCTTTCTCTTTTATTTACACCTCTTTTGGCATGATAATTTATTGTAGTGCCACTATACCTTGTTACATCATTCTATGTCATGTTCTGAAGACAATTAACTAGTACATTTAGGGATTTTACGAGGTAGATTGTGACCTTAGTTGATTTTTTGTTGGATCTATGTTGATTTTAAGTAACCACAACCCACAGGCTCTAACATATGCCCCTCACATGCAAGGTAGATGAATCAAGTACAACCCAACTACAACCAGAATACAAACACAAACAGAAGTTGTTATAGTTTAATTACTACAATTAGGGGTTTCAAACACAATACCTTTTGGTCTGTCTAGCTCTTGATATCATGTTAAGTGATTACCTATAAGCTTAAGCATATGTGTAAAGGCTTAACAATAATATTCGAGATCTAACAAAAGCATTTCACAGGAGCATTGTTTTTGTGTCTTTGCTTGTAACCTTATGGTTTTCTTCTAACGCAGGTATCAAAGAGCTGTGCTGGACAATGGTGTCACTTTTATGGTAAGTGAAATATGTAATTGCTGTTTCTTTATATGGTTCTGATAAGTTGAATAACTTGTTTGATTGCTATTGTTTTTCTTTTCTTTTTGCCTTTTTTTTTCCTTTTCCCTTTTTCCTTTTTACGCTTAAATTACCTTATGATATCCTTGTTAGGCTTGTTGTATAACTGCAATTTCAGGATATTTGCAATCAACTTCAATTAGATTGTTTAGTTTAGAACATTTACAGATAAAGGAGGAGGATCCCTCCAAGAGTTAGAAAGAAAAGTTGTTCTTTATGGATGATGCCTTCTAAAAATAATATATTCCCATTTGTTGCAACCTTAAAAATGTGTTAGAATATTGAATATGATGAGCACTTGTATCACAGGTACATATAATGTAAAATCTTCATACTGTTTTAACAAAGTACAATAATTTAAGCTCAGAGTTTTTGAACCCAAAAGAGAGTTATGGGGAATATATACCGAGTACAATGTGATGTAGGGAGCAGAGAAAGAAGAAAGGGTAGAAGAAATAGAGAAAAGAGGGATGAAAATAGAAGAAATTAAGGATAAAAGCCATTATTCAAAACTCAACAATCCATGATAAGGCACAACTTATAGTGGCCAAGTCCCAACAAAACAAGAAACTGGAAATCTACTCTAACAAGAAAAGAAACTTTTTCCTAGTATGCAACCTAAGTCCTTGCTCAAATTTAGGCCCCTCAAAATGATTAAAAACATTCTAGCCTCTTAGATTTAGTGTTTTACCCCTTGTCCCCCTAAATGTAAGCTCTCAAATTTAGTTTTATACCACTTGGCCTTCCCAAATTAGACATTCTGACTCTACCTCTGGTAGGGTTCTCTATTCTTCTGTTTTGATTTTTTGTTGAGTTTTCAAATATAGGCATGGAGGTGCAGTGTTTTTTTTTTTCTTGGCAATAATGCTAATTAACTTTGTAGCATATTTTGGTCGTTATGCCCTTTTAAATGTGCAAGGTGATATCAAACTATGAGATTTTAACGGCTTTATGCTCTCCTTGTTTAACAAATACCCCAGGTTCCATCTTATCTCGAAATTGGCAAAGAAATATTTGTCAATCCTGAAGACGATTCTTATCTTGGCAGGTGAATCTTGATATATCAGTTTTAATTATCAAATCGCTACCTTTTTGTCTGCATCTTCTATTTGATCCTTCTTTTCTCTGTGCTCATAGCAAGTACTCTGCATCTGTAAGATGTACACCTAAGAAAAATTTGTACCATAGGTATAGAAGTATGACCGACAATTAAACACGGAGAAACGTTATTATTTGCCTCGTTCAATGGCCTCTATTTCACAGTATCAACTATACCTATTTTGCAATAGAAGGGTGATGTATACTGGCTGTTGTAATAGTAATACAGTTTCAATGATTTCATCTTCTCTTCTCAGGGCAAAACAAAGCTTGAATACAGCATTTCTTTTACAAGATATCGAAAGTCATTTGCATAGCATACTCTTGCATTGTCATCACCAATAACAATGTACTCAGTAAGCTTTTAATCGTAAAAAATGTTGATTATTTATTTCTTCATTGGAGTTAAAAAGGAAACAAATAAAGTTTTGTAGGGAAGGTTGGAGTTTTACATTTTTACTTGTATTGTGTACTTTTTATCAATAAATTGACTAGTATTACAAGGATTGAAGAATAAGCTTGTTCAATGTTTCTATTGTTTTTGCTGCTTTCATATTTCGATACTTTTGTAATTGAAAAGTAATGACACTTAAGAAAGGTTATGTTTCGACAACTGCAACGCTACTAAATGCACCACAAAGAACTCCAAAATACAGCCAAATCTCTGAACAAATTTCTTTAAATAAAAAATGTCATTTGCTAACGTTCTTTTTAGAATACATTACAGGGATTTGGAAACCTTCTCAAGAAAGTTTTAGGCCAAGTCTTAAAATCGCAACAAAATGTGTAAACCCGAATAAAATTCTCAGTGTAATTGGCGAAGATCCCTACAGGCTACAAGGCACAGAGGCCGTCAATAAGTTTCTACGGTAAAGTGAACATAAAGAATCCCAAAGACGTCAATTCAATACAGATTCTTGAATATAAAAGAATCTAAAAACTGTAGGAATACAGGATCTTGAATCATGAAATAACCTGAAACATTCAATTCAATGCACCAAGCCATGGCAAAAAAATATTTCCATCTTAATAGAAGCAAAAAAGAACTCGATGCAAAATACCTGTCTATAGAGTACAAATTTTATTTGCTTTGACATCTTCTCTCTAAGTCTTTTCCAGAGAAAGATCTCTCTCAAATTCAAAAGGGTTGTCAAAAATATCCCATTTTAACCCACACCAGGGTTTAAAATACATCATAGGCATAATAATTTTATAAGTCCTACATCAATTGAGCTGTAAAGGATTCCAAACAAATGGTTTGATTTTTGAGGGTGTGAAGTGCAAAAACCCACTAGAAATACAAACAAAATGTCAGTTTATTTAATACTTGATTCCCAGCAGAAATCTTCATTCCTGTTGAATGACTACAACCCTATGGACTTCTCGAACTTTTGGATCTGGTTGAGGAATATCCAAGTCATCTGCAAAGAACAAGCATCGAGACATCAGAAAACGCAACACTTTGTATCTATAATTATGATTTGAAGCCAAACTTATAAGTGTTGGAGAATGAGAAAAGAGATAGATTACCATGACATGGGGAGCAATTCGAACACAGTAAACTGGGAAACCAGTGTAAAATTTGAATGGTCCTCCAGCCTTGAAAGTTTTCATTACACAATCCAAAGATCCAGTGTATGGATACTTTCCCTGAGCATCAGGTTGCATTTTCTGAATTTGGGTTTTGACATAATCAAAGGGTAAACTGCAAGCTGCAGCGAAGAAACCTGACACGGTACTTGCCCCTGACAACAAAAAAAAGGGATAATGTAAGACATTAGCTAAATATATGATATATCTTCCCAAAAATATAAACCAACACTCCACATCTGTATCACTGCTTGAAAATTTGAAGTTAAAGGACTGCACATCCTTGATTGGATGTGTCTCATGATCAAGCACACCAAGTTTATAACAACCAGGCAGTACAGAACAAATGCAACTCACTTCCAGATGCAGAACTCTACTTAGGATGGTTCTCATACTTCTAATGATTGATTTACTAAAGGACCCAGCTAAAGATTACATAACTAACCAAAAAAGAAGATTTAATCAGAAAAAATTACAATCCAGAAAGAAGGAATCGGCGCAGACAACAAAGTTAGAGAATCTTTCACATCATAACAGTAAAAGCCACAAGTAAGAAGTAACTGGAGTGTAAAAATATTATATTCATATTAGCATACATATGGATAAAACTAAAAGAACTAAGATGGTATGGAACTACCAAGCGAGGACATACAGCAGATAAGAACAACCCAAAATGAATGTGAACTAATGATCAAAACTTGAAATGAAATATGCCATCGAGGTTAGCCAGAAAGGTCCAGTGTACAACATTGGCACACGCCCAAATGTGCAGAGGTGTCAAGGAGGAGGGTGATTGTTCCATACACAGTTTTATTCAAGACATTCAAAATTTTGAATCCAGCATTCATATTGAAACTAAAGCACAAGAACTGATTCAGACATACTTAAAAACCTATTTATAAGAGCATGATAAGTAACCTGTTTCAAGAGTAGACTGTAAAATTTTGGTATAATGCAAAATTCTCGCATGCATAACTACCATTTTCATCCCCAATAATTCACACATAAACAACTTTCAGAAGGGATGTGCTTAAACTGTATGAAACAAGAGACGAATTTCATTTATATTAAATTGTGGATGATGCAATGCAAGTAACATTTTTCAACAATCTTCCATAGTTTCAACCAAAATCTCTTATATATGAATCCTTCTATTGCTTATGGCATACCAACGACTACTGATATTATTAATCTATTTGCATATCTCAGAAAATGATTAGCTTCAGATGTGTGTTAGAACACGACAACACAATTTATAGCAAAAATAATTAAAAAAGAAACACTTCAGACAATATAAAACATACTGATTGCAGATAATACTTACCAACCACTGTAGTCAATTCGCCCAAACCGCACGAATCTCTGAAAAACTCAACACTTTGATCATAGGAGGCAAGCATTCCCATGTTCAAAGCCATTGCTCTCACAACAGTGGGGCCTGCACCTTTCCAGAGAGCCAAAACCCCTTCATCCGCTATGATACGGTAGAGTGCATGGAAGGCATTTTTGTAGTTTCGGCGTTCAGCAGCTGACAAAGTAGCATCGGCCTGCATTCGGATAAGTGCTAAATCTGCTGGACTACCAACAGACGCTCCAATAGCACCAGCAGTTAGCCCACACAAGGCTTTCTGATATAACGGTAGGGGCTTCCCATCGTTGGCTTCAATTGCCTTGTTCGTCAATATCCTATCAGAAATAGAAACAAAAATCCAATAAGTAACAAACATCTACAGTGTTAGAAGCTAAAAAAGAGAAATGATTCATGCATCATTACAAAATAAACGCAATTGGAAAGAAACACTCACCTGAATGATCCAAGTCGAGCTGTGGTATATGTAGCTTGCCTGAGCAGTCCAGCAGACAACCCCTGCTCAATATAATGTATAACTTGGGTATAAGAATCTTCTGAAATCCAATTGAATTGACAACACCAAACCATGTTTTAAGTTTCAAATACACAATTATACAAATGCAGGTTAAAGTCCCTTTTGGATTTGTATGACTCCCAAGATCGTACTTTATCGAGGAGGGTATTGCACATATATACTTTTGACTTTTTTCTAAATCTATGCTAGCGAAATCAAGTAAAGATCCATGTTTAACACAGATATCTTATGCCTACAAGACATAAATTCAATAAACTTCCAATACAAATAAGTCAAGACACAAAACTTTCAATCAGTTTCATAGAACCAAACCTTGTATAAAGCACCAACACCCTCATTTTTAAGCATGTTCTTTGTCACCGTACCAGCGGATCCCTGGCCCAGCTGAATTCTCACCTGCAACAGTAGACCATATTACACAACAGAATCAAACACAAACTCCAAAACGTACGCATCAAATCACATCCATAAATCTCACCAAAGAACTGAATACTCAAATACACACAACAAAATGTACCCATCGAATTCAAATCTCATACACAAATTGAATTTTTCACAAACACATAACCAACACAAACACAAGTCCCATTAAACAACATCACACAACCAAACCAAACAAAAACTTCCCAACATACCCATCTAATCACAGATCTAAAACACATAAAAAAAAGCCACGTCCACCTCAAAAAGATCAAAACTTTAACACACCCCAAAAATAAAAATATGATCTTGGACATCTACAGTCAAACACAAACATAAATCTTCATCTTAAATGTTTAAAACATATATTACCTTGATCATATCGATAGGTTGAATGACACAGGTGGCAAGCATGCCGGATGCACCACCATTGACAAATGGCCTCACAGCTGGCCATACTCCAGCTGGTTGTGCCTTCTTCTCCTCTACCATAATTTTTTTTTAATTATTTTAGATCCCAAAAAGTTGAGAGCAGGAAAAGAGAGAGAAGGGTTCTTGAGTTGGGGTAGAACAAGAGAGGGTGATGAAGCTAAAGGAAAGCAAGGCACCAACCAAAAACCAAAACCAACCCTGCTTTCTGTTCAGCTACAATATTTAATTCACTACTTTTGTTTTTTTGGAATCAATTTTTGTGTTAAATTATTATTATTATTTAATAAATTTAGTATGACTATGTCCATCTTGCCCTTTATTTGTTATTTATTTATTTGGTGTAAATAAATATGGAATAATATTATTAGGGTTTTGTTTTTTTAATGAATCAAATAAATTTTTATTGAAAAATTAAATTAGGAAAGTTACTTAATTAGTTGGAAGTATTCATATAATTATTCTACAGATATGGCTTAAATAATTCGTATACTTTGTAAATTAGTTCCCATAATTTGGCTTAAATAATT
>JAXCLQ010000005.1:3931257-3941849 GCA_035584115.1 Cedrela odorata | reverse complement strand
ACTTGAATTTATGGAATAATTTTATATTTTTCTTTTAAATATACATAATGTAAACTATTATTAAAACACTATTTTTGATTCATTATTCCTCTTTTATTTTACTTGAATTTATGGAATAATTTTATATTTTTCTTTTAAATATACATAATGTAAACTATTATTAAAACACTATTTTTGCATGCGCATGCAATAAATATATGATATGATATAGATTCTATTTCATATAATTTTATAAATAAAAAAGAAATATTTTAAATCGTATCATTTATAATGTTTTTTAAATAATAATTTATTAAAAATTATAAAACAAGTAGAACAATGGGCTTGATTAATTAAATATATTTTTTTTAAAAAAAATTAATTTATTGTCTCCAAAGGCAAATTTTTGGTTTTGCAAGACAAAAAGGCACTCTATTTTTAATTTAATTCAATAATAATTAAAAAAGTAAGGGTAAATATGTAATTATTCAAGCCTAAAATAAGTTCGAGCTGTCTTCTTGGTTGTGATCTTGGGAATTTATTATTTGTTTATTTATGAATAAAACAAATCAAAATGGACGATAAATTCGGAGTAATTAAATTAAATGGTTTCTATGTAGAAAAATAGATGTTGCGAGGGTAACTTGGTAATAACACGTTTTGTGAATATTAATGTTGCTCGATCCCGGAGGAGGACAACACACATCTTCTATCGACGGATTCTCGGAATTTGAAATTCCCAATTTGTCCTTCTCCTTTTATCAAATTTACGGTGGCATGACGTCCTTCTTCAAATTCACGTTAATGTCCACTTATTAAAGAGAGAGGGAGAGGGAGAGAGAGGCCATTATTGAAACTACGTTGATTTTATGTAATTTTTTACAATAATTACTCTACTATTAAATTAATACATTCTCAATATTTTAAATAAAATTTAATATATATATATATATATAATTTCAACCATTCAAACATATTTAATCCAATAATTCAATAATATTAAACAGTATAAAAACTAATAATTTTTCATCATAATCCACGTACGTACCTTCGTAAACACACGTACATATATACATGTATATATATATATATATATATTAACAAAGAGTAATACATGTGTATAAACTATAAAGAGTTTGGTTACAATATATTAGATGTAAAATATATTTAATTTTGTTAATTTTTATATTAATTATTTTAATTTTTCTATTTTATATTTTATTTATTTCAAATTTTACTTTTTATGTTTAAATTTTATATTAAGATATATAAAATATATGGGTTGTATTTTAGTCACATTTAATGTATTAACATATAATTAAATATAAAATACTTAAAAACTAGTGTTGGTCATGGAAGACTAAGTAGTGGTACTCGTTAGGAGCCTAGAGGCATGTAACATGCCATGCAATTATACAAATAGTGGTGTTGATTTTATTTTATTTTATTTGTCACATACATGACATCTTATCTATCAAATGGGAGGCTATAGAATCTTGGCCCATAGTATTTTTTAGTAATGCTAATTGGGCTTTTATCAAGCCCAATAGAGTTGGGCTTTTTTGTAAGCCCAAAACAACCGGTCTCTTGCCTTGTTGATTAAGGATAATTGTATATTTGGATGGGTCTTTATATTTTACATTTTCATAATATAGATAGAATTTATTCACTTTTATTAAATAAGTCTCTAATCTCTTTGGTAATGGCCAAATTAGGCTTACATTTTTGAATTTGAACCAGTCCTAGCTATGCACGAGTACATAACTTGTGACCTAAGGATCTTTTAGTCATTTCAATATGGTTACGGGACGTATTTCATATAAGTAAACTAAATATAATGAAGGTTTTGGGTGTTATTGTCCAAATTTATTAATTTGGTACCCTAACTCGACCCCTTCCTTGAGTCTTCATTCAAAATTTTGGGTGTATTTAGAAATAGTGAGAGGTGTATTTAGATTTAGTCTAATATTTTCTAGAGGGGCCATGGGAGTCCAAGGATTTGGGCCCATGTAATTTATTTGGGCCTACCAACAGCCCAAAACATTTGATTGGTGTTGTCATAATAAATGCTGTAACCCAACACCCGACAACATTAGAACATATCCACATATATATATATATATTTGTTTATTTTTAATATATAAAAGCTTATATTATAACTTCAATTCTACGATTTATTTATTATTTATATTTTAAGAAACATAAATAAATTTAATATTAATCTTAATCTTAACAAGAAATTATTTTGATTATTCAAAAATTTTATTAATCTAATTAACTAATATTTTACATCTATTAAACTTATTTTTCTCGTGCTATCATGTATAAAATCTTAAAAAAAAAAAATTAAAAGAAAGAAATTTAATGCATTTTCTCATACTAAATATTTTTCACATGAAAATTTAATTTTTTGTGAAATTATAATTTTAAAAGAGAAAAAAATTACAACAAAATAACTAATCATCGTAGATATCGAAGAGATTGATTATATATATATATATATATATATTTTAACTGGTCAAACTTGTAATTTTTTATTGATTTTTTTAAAAATTATTTGTAAAAATTAACTCAATTTATATAAATTAATTATCTTTTACAACACCGACACTAATTCGTTAATGTAAATTGTAATTTTTTTCTAAATTTATTATAAAAAAAAAACTCAAATTTCATTGTTTTATTCTCATTATTAAATCGGCTTACAATAAATTTATAAATTATTAAAATTTCACAAATAATTGAAGGGAAAAAAAAATAAAATAAAATAAAAAAAGAAAAAACAACGAAGCATTGGATGCGATAACAAACAAAACAACAGCTCACAAAGCACTTTTTGTAGTATCTGCCGCGCACATGACCTATCGTGGTCCGCCAGTTTTCGTTTTCCTATTCTACCCCTACTCAATTACTTAATTCCTCATTTCAATATAGTTTATAAAATAATAATATATTAAGATAATAAATGGTAATTTACACCTATTATTTTGTTTAAATCTCATATAAATTTAAATTTAAATTCTTGATAAATTTTTTTACAAATTAAAACCCATATAATTAATTAATTATTTATTTATTTTAGGAAAAAATCCATAAAAATTAAAAATGGAACTATAATATTTTATTAAGTTATTTATTTTTTAAATTAATATGACATATATTTTATTTTTGATAAAAAAAATTAAGATAAATATTTTTTTTATAAATTTAGAAATAAAGAGAGTTGGATTTGATTTTAAATTAAATTAAACTACTGACTTTATTATTATTTCAAAATTCATAAATTTGAAAAATTAACACACTACTTACCAAAATTTATTAATATATATTTTAATTTATGAAACTAAAAAGGAAGGTTAAGATTGTAATTGGCCGCAGCCGGCAGGTAGCGTGGGTCCTAATAAGGCTGGCGCCAAATGGCATATCCGGACTCCAAAATTTCATCCAATCGCATTAAAAAAGTCTTCTGCTCCCGTCAACAAATAAAGTAAAAATAGGATATTTTATAAGTACAGACCGATGCACGTATCATTTTCGCTGGTATTTGATCGAATAGAGCGCCTTATAAGGAGTGTTAGAAAGAAGAAATAGAGAGAATTAGGGTTTGTGGGAAATTTGTAAAAGACACAGAGAAGAAGAAATGAGAGAGATAATTAGTATACACATTGGACAAGCTGGAATTCAGGTAGGAAATTCCTGCTGGGAGCTTTACTGCCTTGAACATGAAATTCAGCCTGATGGGATGATGCCCAGGTATGTTTTATACGTGCCCTTTTTGTTTCTTTGTGCGTCATTTGTAATGAGAGTGCAAAGATCGAAACTTTGTGGATGTGATCGTGAAAGAAATCATGGTTTTTGTTGGTGGGTTTGTTGCATTTTTTGTGAAAAGTTCCGAGTTTTATATCTGGATGAGTGTTGAAGTTAATTTTGATTGTATTTTTTTAATGAGCATATGAAGATCAAAACTTTCTGGCTGAATTTGTGTGGATTTGCTGACGAGATCATGGTTTGTGGTGGGTTTATTGCATGTGATGTGAAAATGTTTTTATTTCTTCTATGTTTGTTGTATGAGTTGGGGTCAGTGTAAAAGTAGATTATATCCTTTAATTTATGTGAATGTTTGATTAATGGGCTTATAAAGATCAAACTTTTTGGTTGGTTTATTGCATTATGAAAAAGTTTTTCAGTTTTTCCTTCATATGTGTTTATTATATGAATTGGGATGGGCGTGGAGTTACCTTTTAGTGATTTTCTATAGACTGGTTATTCTGAAGAACCTACAATTTTAGCATCTATGATTTATCCTTTTTGGTTTTAATGAGAAGGTTAGACCTGATTTGGATGAATAAGGATGAATTATAGCAGTATAATAGTTCAAGAATTTGGCCCAAAATTTCTATACATGCTACAATTAACTTTTTTCCTTACAAGAAAATAATTTTCTGGTTGAATGTTTGCACAATATTGCTTTTTGTTTTAGTATGTTTACTCAGATTTAGGTGAAAAATTATATTGACCACCCTTTCTAAATATTGGTGTGTGCAGTGACACTTCAGTGGGTGTTGCCCATGATGCTTTCAATACGTTCTTCAGTGAAACTAGCGCTGGCAAGCATGTGCCAAGAGCTGTGTTTGTTGATCTCGAGCCAACTGTCATAGATGAAGTTAGGACCGGTACTTACCGCCAACTTTTCCACCCAGAGCAGCTTATTTCTGGCAAGGAAGATGCAGCTAACAATTTTGCGAGAGGTCACTATACAGGTAATTGCTGTTGTTTGTAAATTGCATGAAATAACAATTGTTTTGTTGTGCTTTTTGTATTTTTTTTATTGTTTCTTTCTTTCTTTATGGTTACATTGCTTGTAGTTTTGTTGTGCAGTTGGGAAGGAAATTGTGGATCTTTGTCTTGATAGAGTGAGGAAGCTGGCTGATAACTGTACCGGGTTGCAAGGATTTTTGGTGTTCAGTGCTGTTGGTGGTGGTACTGGTTCTGGTTTCGGGTCGTTGCTCCTAGAACGCTTGTCCGTAGATTATGGAAAGAAATCGAAGCTTGGCTTCACTATCTATCCTTCTCCTCAGGTACCTATAATAGTATTGAATGACTTTAATCCATGGTACTGTACTCCATCTCCTTTCCATTCATTTCTTATGTGATTTGCACTTGGTAACATGGATCAAGAAATTGTAATCTAATTCCTGTAAATTCATACGTACAGATATATTATAACATAATTGGAATATACTGTCTATATTTCAGGTGTCCACGGCAGTTGTGGAGCCTTATAACAGTGTTCTGTCTACTCATGCCCTTCTTGAGCACACAGATGTCTCTGTGCTTTTGGACAATGAGGCGATTTACGACATTTGCCGGAGGTCCCTAGACATTGAGAGGCCAACTTACACTAATTTGAATCGATTGATATCTCAAATCATATCATCTTTGACGACTTCATTGAGGTTTGATGGAGCAATTAATGTTGATATTACAGAGTTCCAGACAAACCTTGTACCATATCCCCGCATCCATTTCATGCTCTCTTCATATGCCCCTGTCATCTCAGCTGAGAAAGCATATCATGAGCAGCTATCAGTTCCTGAGATCACAAATGCAGTGTTTGAGCCCTCTAGCATGATGGCCAAGTGTGACCCCAGACACGGGAAGTACATGGCCTGCTGCTTGATGTACCGCGGAGATGTTGTTCCCAAGGATGTTAATGCTGCCGTTGCCACAATCAAAACCAAAAGGACTGTGCAGTTTGTTGACTGGTAAGGAAACTTCCATATTACTTGCCAGAAATTGTGTGATTTCTGCAGAGAGAGATGAAAATTCAAATCCATTAGGTTCCACCTTTTGGAAATGATATCCACTATTCTTTATGACATTTGCTTGCCTGTTTGGAACGACAGGTGCCCAACTGGCTTCAAATGTGGTATTAACTATCAGCCGCCAACTGTTGTACCCGGGGGTGACCTGGCCAAGGTGCAGCGGGCTGTTTGCATGATCAGCAACAACACTGCCGTGGCTGAAGTGTTCTCACGCATTGATCACAAATTTGATCTCATGTATGCCAAGAGGGCATTTGTGCACTGGTATGTTGGTGAAGGCATGGAGGAAGGAGAATTCTCAGAAGCACGTGAAGATCTGGCTGCTCTTGAGAAAGATTATGAGGAAGTTGGTGCAGAAGGTGTTGACGATGAAGAGGAAGGTGAAGATTATTGATTTACTTTCGCCTTAATCTGGAGAAGGATGTACGTTTTGCAAAGGGCATTTATTGGAAAATTGATTTTGAAATGTGAGGGTCTGTCCTCAAGCCTTAGCCCCTTGCCTTTATATCGTTTTGTTTCCCTTGTGCAGACTATTATCTTTTGCTGTTAAATTGTCAAAATTGTGCTTATGATTTGATTCAATGTGCTTTTTATGGTATCAGTGAAGTGATATTTTAGAATTACAAGTTGCCTATGATTTCGTTTCTGTTAGATACATAGCTGCTATTTGTCATTGCTTGATGCATACATTTTAAATATGCCTCTTAACTATTAGGTGGTTAAATATGCTAAATGGTGCCAATTAGATGGGGTGGTTTGTCGCTGGAAATTACAGCATAAGCAAACTGATCCAGAAAATCTGCTTCATCATTTCAGGATTTGTACTTAGGTTCTATTATATTGAGCTTTTTTCTCCTATTCACTAATCTTGCATGCAGATAGGGTAGTGGTGGAAGAAGTAGTTCTTGAGTTGATTGGAATGTTGTAGGAATGAAAGCCATTTTGTTTGTTTTATTTTTTATGCATATAATGATGTCTCTCCTTTAGGTGCAAGATAGGAATTTTGAACCTTTGGATTGCTACATGTAGAAAAATTCCTCTTTTTCACTTATCCTTATTGATTCATATTGATGATGGCAGTACCATATATTTTTTTGCCAAATCATATATTGGCGTCTTCTCACTGCCAAAACGGAAAGATTCTCAATTTGGTTTGCATTTGTTCTGTAATATTCTCAAAGAATTATAAAGAGCTTGAAGAGTTCATGCAGGAGTGTTGAGTCAAGTAGCCATTGACAAACAGACAGTAAGCAGCTTTTGCATCTATCGGGCAAATCTCCCAATCCATAAAAACAAATTTAGGCTTAATTATTTTAAGCAGTTATTTTTGGTGTAAATAGACAACAAATGCCTTGCCGCAGTTTTCTAGTATGCAATAGAAGCATGAAGAGAAGTTTCGTCTTTGCAGAATGCTCAAACAAAGTCTCTTAAGATGCCACAGAATTTAAGAGTTTAGATTGTGGACTTATTTTGGATTGTTATTTGAAACAAAGAGATTTGGGAGAATCAATAATTGGATTTGATCAGTTACAAGGAAAAAAGGAATATCTCTTATCAAGAAAGGTTTCATTCTTTTGACTGCTAGTGAATCTTTTAGTCTCTCATCCTAATTCTAACTCGTCTGAAATTCTGAATTATTTGGGCGCTTACATTCAAAGTTAGGCTATATTTGATCTCACATTCTAATTCTACCTTGTCTGAAATTTTGAATTATTCGGGCGCCTACATTCAAGGTTGGGCTATATTTGATCTCATGATCTTACCAGAAATGAATATGATTTTCGAAGCATTTGCTTATCCTGAAAACAAGAGACTATATTAGTTCGAGGTGCTGGTATAATCTGTTTCTCTATTCCCATACATTTAAATCATTACTTCACCAAGAACATAATACATTCTCAAGATATTCATTTCATTCAAGAATTTATATCATTGCCAATATCTATCTTTCTACCTTCATGCATTCAAAATTCATAACATTGAGAGAAAAAGACGGGGGTTTGAGACATTGTAGGCAGATCCCAGACAGCCTGATAAGGATCAAATGCATTTTCCAGGTACTCATTCATTCCATTCATACCATATAGCGATGCCGATATCTGTCTTTCTACCTTCATCCTTTCAAACTCTAATAACTCAAGATCATTTGTTTCAGGAAACAAACCAACATGTTTATCAGGCAACTGCATTCCTTCTTGAGCAAACGGAATCTGCTCAAACCCGGTTGGGAACGACCACGAATGATCAGACTGAGACATGCTGGCTCCAAATTCCCTGACACAGCTGCCCAAATCTGGCCTATACGTATCATCAAAGGTAAGAACATCTTGTTTTACGCCGTTACATAGAAAACTATCATAGCTTTGACTATTAGAACTACAATTACTACTATTATTATTACTAACTATAGTGCTTGGTTTTATATTTGCGTTTGTGTTGGTGGCGGTGCTTGTGGTTGCTGGCGAGCTTTGTTTTAAGCTCTTTTTTCTATTAAGTAAGTTTCTGATCTTCAACGAGAGGTGGGAATTGGTAAATACGGGAGTGGCGAAATTCGTTCGAGCATTCGATCCTCGGAGAAGGCAAGCAGCTTCGTCGTAAGCTCGCGCAGCTTCTTCGGCTGTTTCAAAGGTGCCTAACCACATTCTTATCTTCTGAGTTGTGTCTTTAATCTCTGCTACCCATTTCCCAGAAGGCCTTTGTCTCACCCCAACAAATTTGCTTTTGTTGTTGCTGTTGTTGTTGCTTTTGCTGCTTTTCCCCTTGAATTTGCTTTGTTTTTTGGCCGAGGAAACACCTTTTGGCTGCTGCCTTTGAATTTGGTGTCCCATTGAAAAAGAGGAAGAGAAAGCTATGAATCAAAAGAAAGAGAGAAAAGTGCTTCTTATATAAGCACTTTAGGATAAGACAATGTGGTCTACTTGTTCTTAAGGTAGTGGGTAGCTCGTTTCCATGTTCTTGTCAGCATGTCTATTGAGTTTTGTTCCTTTTTTAGGATGACTGATTTTTCAATGCTTAGTTAAGCCTAAGGGCGTGTTTGGGAGTAGGTCCAATACTATCAAAAGCACTTCCAAACTATTAAAATCACTTTTTTATACATATAATTTTCCGATAGCAACTTATCATAAATCAACAAAAACTCCTTTTAATGTGATAAAAGCATTCTCTATCATTTCAGAATTATAAAAAAACATCTATCAAAATACTTCATAAACACTTTTACCAAAAAAATACTTTTGTAAAAGTACGTTTGTAACTAGTTATTAGTCTATAATAATATTTCATTACAATTAAGTGATGATAAGAATATTTTTTGTCAAATAATTAACACATAATTAAGATATGTTTGCATAATTGATTTTTTTTTCGCTCTTTTATTTTCTCTCCCTTCTCACTCGAATACAAAAAAAAAAAAATTCAAGAAAATTATTGTGCCCATTTTGGTGATTACTACTTTAAAATACTTATTCTAAAAGCGCTTTTTTCATAAAAACATATCCAAACAAGTCTTAAAGATTAACATGATTATATGTAGAAAAAGACATGACATAACATGGGAGCCATTTGCTATATTCGAGAGCAAGCAAGAGTCAACTCTAGTAGTTTGTAATAATTCAAAAGTGATTTTCTAATTGAGCCTGAGTTGCTGTCCTCTTCTACTTCTTATGCTTCTGCTTTTTTCAGTTGGTCAATGGACAAAAAATATAATAAAAAGCAAAAATTCGTGAAAAGCACTTTAGGCATGACACTTGGAGGTACTAAGCTTCTTCAAGTTAATATAAGCACTTAAATTAGGAGTTGGATTGGACCCATCAAAATTTTAAGAAAAAACAAATGGGAATCTCATTAGGCATGCTTAATTGTGTTGAATTATTCCTCATGCTACATGCCAAATTGAAACTTTTGTAGTAGTTGAAAGCACTTTTAAAAAAAGGACTTTTCTCACTACATAACAAATACAACTTTTTTTAATCTTTGTTAGTAAACACTAATTATTTCTTCAATCTATATTAATTAACATTTTCATTTTAAAGATTAGGACTTGTGTATGTGTCAACACCACCTACTGCCCATTTATTTAAACTAGTTGAAGGGACCGGGCCATATAGCACAGGTCCAAGAACCCTTCATTGAGGGCCCGATTCGGCCCAATAAAATCATGCAGTGCGGGTTCGGACCGTTTCGTTACCAGATAAACCGGCCCAACTAAAACAGGCCGTATGTCTATACACTTCTCATTTAACTGACCGGGCCGTATTAGGGAAGGCCCAAGAAAATCATTATCTGTGTGCGTGGTACGAAAACAGAGCGTAACGTTTTTACACTTCTAGATTATTCTAACATAGTAAAAGACAATTATACCCTTATCAATTTCTTCCAAATCAACTACACCATCTGCCCTAATTTTTTTTCACTCCTAAAAACCGTTATTCGCAGTTCGCACTAGCAATCTTCTCAGCAATTGGCCTAATTCGACCTGCCACGGCGGCGTCGGCGGCGGAATATCGGCAGCGACATTGTTTCGCCACCAATTACTTGGCTAGAAGTCCTTTTCCCCTCTCATTTTCTTTCTCTATTGGACCCGGAGGGTAAATTTTCAACTGAAATTCCGCTCTTGTAAATTTTCGTCTTTTTTCATGAATTGGTTTTTGAATTACATAATTTTTTGTGGGGGTTTTAAGCTAATATTGATATAGGTGATGTATTAGTAGGGTTTAAGTTTTCGAAGAAATCTTGAAATCGGATTATATTACTGTTGATATGATTATTATTATTATTATTATTATTATT
>JAXCLQ010000005.1:3907272-3929233 GCA_035584115.1 Cedrela odorata | reverse complement strand
TTTCTGCATCTCTTATTTGATCCTCCTTTTCTCTGCTAAAAGCAATTACTCTGCATCTGTAAGATATATATACCTAAAAGCAACAACTAAACCCGTAGACATGTTATTTGCCTTGTACAATAGCCCTCTAGTTGACAGAATCTACTAAACCTGTTTTGCAATAGAAGGGTTATGTGTACTGGCAATTTATTGTAATAGCAAATCGATTCTATTTTATGCTACATGGCTGGCTTGTTTTCTATTTCAAAAATTGTTTTCGGTTATCAGTTTGCTGCATTTTTAATATATTTTATCTTCTCTTCTCAGGGCAAAATAAAGCTTGTGTATCGCATTTCTTTTACAAGGAGATATCAAAAGTCATTTGCATACCATACCTTTGCATTGTCATTACTAATAACAATGTACTCAGTAAGCTTTTAACCGTAAAATATGCTGATTATTTATTTCTTCATGGGCGTTAAAAGGAAGCAAATAAAGTTTTGTGGGGAAGGGTGAAGTTTTACATTTGTTTACATGTATTGTATGCATTTTACCAATAAATTGAGTGGTATTACAAGGATTGAAGAATTTTTGTTACATTTTTTCAATTGTTTTTGTTGCTTTCATACGTTGATGCTATTGCTATTGTGATTATTAATTGTTCGAATGTTTGGATAACTGCAATGCTTCTAAATGCACCACAAAAGAACTTAAAAATACACCCACATTCATGAACAAAATTTCTTAAAATCTAACCTATTATTTGCCAATGTTCTTTTCAGCATACATTAGAAACTTTCTTATAGAAGTTGAGGCAAGTATTAAAATCGCAATAAAATGTGTAAACCCAAACTAAATTCTCTTGTGAAATTGTGAAAGATCCCTACAGGGCAAGGAATGGATTCATGTGTAAACCCAAGTCAAAAATTTTTCAGGGTAAAGTGAATATAAAGAATCCCTAAGACAACAAATTTAATACAGAATCTTTAACATGAATGAATCTGAAAACATCAAATTCATACGGAATCTTGAAGCTTGAGACATTCTGAAACATTCAATTCAATGCACCTAGCTATGGAAAAAAAAAATATTTCCATCTTAATTGATGCAAAAATGAACTTAATGCAAAATACCTGTCTATAGAGTACAAATTTTATTTGATTCCACATCTTTTCTCGAAGTCTTTTGTTGTAAAAAATAGCCTATTTTGAGCCACACCAGGAAAAAAAATAGATCTTAGGCATAATGATTTTATAAGTCCTACATCAATTGTTCTGTAAAGAATTCCAAACAAATGGTAAATGGTTTGATTTTTGTGGGTGTGAAGTGCAAAAATCCCGCAAGAAATACAAATGAAATGTCAATTTATTTGATAGACTCCAACAAAAATCTTCGTTCCTGTCAAAAAAACTACAGCCCTATGGACTTTTCAAACTTTTGGATCTGGTTGAGGAATATCCAAGTCATCTGCAAAGGCAAGCGTCGAGATATCAGAAAACACGACACTTTGCATGTATAAACTTTGCTTGTGGTGCAAGGATAGAATTCGAGACCAAACTTATTAAGTGTTGGATAATGAGAAAAGAGTGAAATTACCATAACATGGGGAGCAATTCGAACACAGTAAACTGGGAAACCGGTGTAAAATTTGAATGGTCCTCCGGCCTTGAGAGTTTTCATGGCACAGTCCAAAGATCCAGTGTATGGATACTTTCCCTGAGCATCCGGTTGCATTTTCTGAATTTGGGTTTTGACATAATCAAAGGGTAAACTGCAAGCTGAAGCGAAGAAACCCGACACAGTACTAGCCCCTGAGAACAAAAAAATAAAGAATAAAGTAAGACATTAGCTAAATGTATGATATATCTCCCCAAGAATCAAGACTGACACTCAGCATCTTTATCACTGCTTGAAAATTTGAAGTTAAAGGACAGCACATCCTTTGATTGTATGTGTCATGACCAAGCACACCAAATTTATAACAACCAGGCAGTACAGAACAAACGTGATTCACTTCTGCATGCAGAACTCTACTTAGGATGGTTCTCATACTTCTAATGATCGCATTACTAAAGGACCCAGCTAAAGATTACATAATGAAAAAAGAAGACTCAATCACAAACAATTACAATCCAGAAAGAAAGATGAAAGGCAGCATTGACACAGACAACAAAGTAAGAGAATCTTTCACATCATAACAGTAAAAGCTACAAGTAAGAACTAAATGAGTAAAAAGATTATATTCATGTTAGCATACATATTGGAATAAAGCTAAATGAAGTAAAGACTGGGGAACTACCAATCGAGGAACATACAGCAGACGAGACAACCCAAAATGAATGTGAACTAATGATTGCAACTTAAAATCAAATATACCATCTACATAAGCTGGAAAGGTCCAGTGAACAACAATGGCATGCACCCAACGTGCATAGAGGAGATTGTACCATCCACAGTTTTATTGGAACTAACAATTCAACACATTTATAACTTTGAATCCAGCAAACATATTGAAACTAAAGCACAAGAACTGATTCAGATATACTTATAAGAGCATGATAAATAACTTGTTTCAAGGGTAGACTGTAAAATTTTAACATAATACAAAGATTTTTGCATGCACGTTCTAACGACCATTTTCATCCCCGATCATTCACACATAAACAACTTTCGGTAGGGATGCACTTAATTTGGATGAAACAAGAGAAGAATTCCATTTATATTAGATTGTGGATGCCGCAATGCGAGTAACATTTTTCAGCAATCTTTCATAGCTTCTACCAAAATCTCTGATGTATGAATCCTTCCATTGCTTACGGGCACACCAAATGCAGATATTATTAATCCATTTGCATATATCAGCAGATGATCAGTTTCAGATATAGAGTTCGATCACGACAACTAAATTTATTGCAAATATAATTGCAAAAGAAACACTTCAGGCAAGATAAAACATACTGATTGTAGATGACACTTACCAACCACTGTAGTCAATTCACCCATACCGCACGAATCTCTGAAAAACTCAACACTTTGATCATAGGAGGCAAGCATTCCCATGTTCAAAGCCATTGCTCTCACAACAGTGGGGCCCGCACCTTTCCAGAGAGCCAAAACCCCTTCATCCGCTGTGATACGGTAGAGTGCGTGAAAGGCATTTTTGTAGTTTCGGCGTTGAGCAGCAGGCAAAGTAGCATCGGCCTGCATACGGATAAGTGCTAAATCTGCTGGACTACCAACACACGCTCCAATAGCACCAGCAGTTAGCCCACACAAGGCTTTCTGATATAAAGGTAGGGGCTTCCCATCATTGGCTTCAATTGCCTTGTTCGTCAATATCCTATCAGAAATAGTAACAAGAGTCCAATAAGCAACAGATATTTACAATGTTAGAAGCTAAAAAAGGAAAATGACCAGTGCATAGTACAAAATCAATGCAATTGGAAAGAAAACACTCACCTGAATGATCCTAGACGAGCGGTTGTATAAGTAGCTTGCCTGAGCAGTCCGGCAGATAGACCCTGCTCAATATAGTGTAGAACTTTGGTATAAAAATATTTTCAAATCCAATTGAATTGACAAAGCCTAACACGTTTTAAGTTTTGAAAACACAACGTAGGTTAAAGTCCTTCCGATTTGTATGACTTCCAATATGGCAATTTATTGTGGAATGAATTGCACATAATACTTTTAGTTGTCTTTTTAAAATTCTATGCTAACGAAATCTGAGTAGAGATCCATCTTTAACACAGATCTTATGCCTACAAAACATAAATTCAATAAATCTCCAATACAAATAAGTCAAGACACAAAACTTTCCATCAGTTTCATATAACCAAACCTTGTAGAAAGCACCAACACCCTCATTTTTAAGCATGTTCTTTGTCACAGAACCTGCGGATCCCTGGCCCAACTGAATTCTCACCTGCAACCACAGATAACATCAAAAACCATCAAAATACGAATCCCATTAGACCAAATTAGACAACAGAATCAAACACAAACTCCAAAATGTACCCATCAAATCACATCCATAAATCTCATCAAAGAACTGAATGCTCACGTACACAACAAAACAACAATACACAAATCCCATTACACCACATCACAGAACCAATCACAGACTCCAAAATGTACCCATCAAATTCATATCTCATCAAAGAACTGAATTCTAACATACACACAACGAAAACAACAAAATCCCACCACAAGTCCCATTAAACAACATCACACAACCAAACCAAACAAAAACTTCCCAAAATACTCATCGAATTACAGATCTGGAACACATCACAACAACCAACTTCCACCTCAAAAAGAACAAACTTTAACACACCCAAAAATAAAAATATGATCTTGCTCATCTGCAAAAAAACACAAACACAAAACTTTATCATACATGTATAAAACATGTATTACCTTAATCATATCGATGGGTTGAATGACACAGGTGGCAAGCATACCAGATGCACCACCATTGGCAAATGGCTTCACTGTTGGCCATACTCCAGTAGGTTGTGCCTTCTTCTCCTCTCCCATACTCTTTTTTTTTTTTTCTTTTTTTTCTTTTAGATCCAAAAATAGTTGAGACCAAGGGATTCTTGAGTGGGAGAGAACAAAGAAAGTGTTGGAAAGCTAAGCACCAAACACAAAGAAACCCTGCTCTTTGTTCAACTACAATATTTAATACTAAATACTTTAGTTTCACTATGTCCATGTTGCCCTTTATTTGTTTTATTTATTTATTTATTTTTATTTGGCTTAAATAATTCATATACTTAGTAAAATAGTACACACACAAATTTCAAACTATTTAATTGGAAGATCTCGCCTAACCTTTAATTTCACCAAAATGTCAAACTATACATGCCTAATATAAATTGGAAGTAGCTCCAATATGACTAACTAATTATTATTTCTCTTTATTTTACTTTGAATTTATGAAATAATTTTGACAATTTATTTTGTTTTAACATAAATAATGTAAATTATTATAAAAATTTGTTACACATGATAATATATTCATAGAATTTTAATAAATAAATACATATTTAAATACATGATCTTTAAAAATATGTTTTTTTTTCGATTTTAGACCGTAATATCTATACTAATAAAAATAGAATAATGGATTGGATTAATAAAACCTTTGTTTTATGGATTTATTTATTGTCTTCAAAGGCAAGATGAAGGTGTAACAAATTTGACTTTTTTGTCGAGCAAAGATTTGATACAAAAGCAAACACTTTTCTCTTCCAAAATAATAAAAAAAAAAAATACGTGATTGATTATGTTACGTCTGGGTATATCTTATATTTAAAATTTTTTGTTATTTGTAACTTGAAACAACTTATATAAAAACTAAAAATAAAAACAAAATTTTGAAATAAATAAGTTTTTTTTTTAATTATTTCAAATCGTAAATAACAAATCTTTTTTAATGTAACGTAAATCCTAATGCAATATAACCGTTCCAAACAAGCATTCTATTTTATAATTTAATGCAATAATAAATATATATAAGGGTAAATGTGTAATTATACATGCAACTAAAATAAGTTAAAGGTGTCTTGGTTATGATGTTGTGAATTTATATTTATTTTATCAAGGCTCAAATCATATTATAGAAAGAATGTGATTCATTAAGCACATGTTTTTGTTATTGTTCTTGCTAGTGAAGATCAAAAGCAGCCATTCAAAATTATAATAAACAATTATTAATAAATAAAATAATTAATTATTTAAAAAAAAAATTAGTGTTGGTCATGTAACATGGAAGTTGTGGTACTCTTTTGTTAGGAACCTAGAGGCATGTAACATGCCATGCAATCATAGAAATCTTATCTATCCAATGCCAATGGGAGGCTTATAATCTTGGCCCATAGGATCTTTGACTATGCTTATTGGGCTTTTTCATAAGCCCAATTGTAGTAGGGATAATTATATTTGGGTCCTTATTTTTTACATTATTCATAAATAGACATACAATTTATTTATTTTATTAAATTAGGCCCTGATATCTTTGGTAATGACCAAAATAACGAGGTCTCTCCTTTAGGTGCAAGATATCATTCGAAGTTCTTCATTACTTCACTAAGAACATAATAAATTCTTCATTCATGAAAATATATCAATGCCAATGTCTATTTTGCTACGTTCATGCATTCAAAATTCATAACATTGAGAATAAAAGACAGGGGTTTGAGACATTATAGGCAGATCCCAGAGAGCATGACAAGGATCAAATGCATTTTCCAGGTACTCATTCACTCCATTCATAGCATATAGTGATGCCGATATCTGTTTTTCTACCTTCATCCGTTCAAACTCTAATAACTCTGGATTATTTGTTTCAGGAAACAAATCAACATGTTTGTCAGGCAACTGCATTTCTTCTTGAGCTAGCAGAATCTGCTCAAACCCGGTTGGGAATGACCATGAATGATCAAACTGAGAAATGCTCGCTCCAAATTCCCCGACGCAGCTGCTCAAATCCGGCCTATACGCATCATCAAAGGTAACGGCATCTTGTTTTACGCTGTTATACAGAAAACTATCAAAGCTACTACTATTAGAAGAACTACAATTACTGCTATTATTATTACTAACTATAGTGCTTGGTTTTATATTTGCTTTTGTGTTGGTGCTTGTGGTTGTTGGTGAGCTTTGTTTTAAGCTCTTTTTTTGATCAAGTAGGTTTCTGATCTTCAACGAGAGATGGGAATTGGTAAATACAGGAGTGGCGAAATTTGTTCGAGTATTTGATCCTCGGAGAAGACAAGCAGCTTCATCGTAAGCTCTCGCAGCTTCTTCTGCTGTTTCAAAGCTGCCTAGCCACATTCTTATCTTCTGAGTTGTGTCTTTAATCTCTGCTACCCATTTCCCAGAAGGCCTTTGTCTCACCCCAACAAATTTGCTTTTGTTGCTGGTGATGCTGTTGTTTTTGCTGCTTTTTCCCTTGAATTTGCTTTGTGTTTTGGCTGAGGAAACACCTTTTGGCTGCTGCCTTTGAACTTGGTGTCCCATTGAAAATGAGGAATAGAAAGCCATGAATCAAAGAAAGAGAGAGAAGTGCTTCTTATATAAGCACTTTAGTATAAGACAATGCGGTCTGCTTGTTCTTAAGGTAGTGGGTAGCTCGTCTTCATGTTCTTGTCACCATGTCTATTAAGTTTTGTTCCTTCTTAAGGATGACTGATTTTTAAGTTGCTAAGGGCCTGTTTGGGAGTAATTCTAATACTGTCAAAAGCACTTCCAAAGTATTAAAATCACTTCTTTTTTTTTAGTTTGTTTTGTAGCAACTTAATAGACATCAACAAAAACAATTTTAATATCACAAGAGCATTCGTAATAATTCATGAAAAAAAATCTAACAAAAATAATTTATATTATGTTAAAAAGTGCTTTTAAAAAAGCACTTTTTTACTAATTTTTTAAAAATACAATACCTCAATATAATCATACGAAGAGAGTTACATTACATGAGACAAAATAAGCAATAAAAGCTTGTGATAAGAAAATTAAAATTTTAATTAATAAGAATAATTTTTATTGGCAATATTAATCAAGATATTATGTAGTTTATTAACAAGACAATAAATTTGGTGGTTATAACGTTAAATACTTTTTTTCTAAAAGTGCTTTTTTTTTTTATATAAAACATATCCAAACAAGTCTTAAAAATTAACATGACTATACCTAGAAAAAGACATGGCATAACATAACATGGAAGCCATTTGCTATATTAGAGAACAAGCAAGAGTCAACTCTCTATGAGTTGTAATAATTCAAAAGTGATTCCTAATTGAGCTTAAGTAGCTGTCCTCTTCTTATGATTTGCTTCTTTCACTTGGTCAATGAAAAAAGCAAAAAATTTGTGAAAAGCACTTGGGCATGACACTTGGAGATTTTAAGCTTCTTCAAGTTAATATATTCAAATTAATTATAAAAAAAGCACTTAAATTAGAAGTTGGATTGGACCCATCAAAAATTTAAGAAAAAACAAATGGGAATCTCGTTAGGCATGCTGAATTGTGTGGAATTATTCCTCATACTACGTGCCAAATTGAAACTTTTGGACTTGTTAAAAGCACTTTTTTGAAAAGGACTTTTCTCACTACATAGCAAAATATGACTTTTAGACTTCTAATTTAACGGACCGAACCGTTTTAAGTAAGGCCCAAGCGAACATTCACTGAGGGCCATTTCCGGCCCAAGATAATGTCCAGCGTGGGCTTGATCCGGTCCATTACCAGCTAAACGGGTACGTTTTTACAGTTCCATCCTGGACTATGAAAAGACAATTATACCCTTATCATTTTCCACCGAGCAGACTATACCTTCTGCCCTAATATTATCACTGCCCAAAACCCTTTTTAGCAGTTCGCACTCGCAATCTTCTCAGCAAATGCCTTAATTCGACCTGCCCCGGCGGCGTCGACGGCTGAATATTGGCAGCGGCATCCTTTCGCCACCAATTACCTGGCTATAAGTCCCTTTTCCCTATCATCTTCGATCTCTATCGGACCCGGAAGGTAGTTTTTCAACTCGAATTTCGCTCCTGTAAAATTTACCCTTTTTTCATGAATTGGGTTTTGAATTCCATAAATTGAAGTGGGTTTTTAAGCTAATATTGATATAGAGGATGTATTAATAGGGTTTAGTTTTTCGAAGAAATCTTGAAATAAAAATATATTACTGCCCTTATGATTATTATTATTATTATTATGATTATTATTATTATTATTTCATGTTTACTATTGTGTTAAATTTATTGTTGTATCTCAAACATTTGCATTGGTTTTTGCAGCTTAGATTTTTCTTGACTGAAGTGTTATTCTTTCGGTGAAAAACCTATAGATTTTTCGTGTAAGTGAGACGAGATAGTTTGTCTATTCTTAAGTAAGTTGTTGTTTCTCCCAAAAACAATGCCGGGGGTAGTGCCGATTTTGGCTCTTCCAGAACCTCATCCTAATGGCGATCTTGGTCCTCTTCCTCCATCCCAAGTGTCAGAAGAGCAGATGGAGGAAGACAAACTATCAAATGAGGAGCAGAACAAAGCAAACGCTGCTCCTGCCTCAGTTGCAACCCACACGAGAACAATTGGAATTATTCATCCTCCCCCAGATATCAGAAACATTGTTGACAAAACCGCTCAGTTCGTTGCTAAGAATGGGCCAGAATTTGAGAAAAGGATCATTGCCAATAATGCAAACAATGCGAAGTTCAATTTTTTGAGTAGTTCGGATCCTTATCATGCATATTACCAACATCGGCTGTCTGAATTTCGTGCCCAGAATCAATCTTCTGCCCAGCAACCTCCTTCACAGCCTGCAGATTCTGCTGTGCCCGAGGCTGATCCATCTGCACCGACTGCTGATGGTAGTGAAGTATCTGCAAAGCCTGAACCTCCTGTTTCTTTTAAACCACCTGTACATAAGGTTCTTGATCCCCCTGAAGCTGAGCAGTATACTGTGCGGCTTCCTGAGGGGATTACTGGTGAAGAACTGGATATTATAAAGCTCACAGCCCAGTTTGTAGCTAGAAATGGAAAATCGTTCTTGACAGGATTGACAAGTAGAGAGATCAACAACGCTCAGTTCCACTTTCTTAAGCCGACACACAGTATGTTTACATTTTTCACTCAACTTGCGGATGCATATTCTAAAGTGTTGATGCCGCCGAAGGGGTTGACTGAGAAATTGAGGAACAGTGTTCTTGACATGACAACTGTGCTTGAACGGTGCTTGCATCGCCTGGAATGGGAACGTTCACAAGAACAGGCGAGGCAAAAAGCTGAGGATGAGATTGAGCAGGAGAGGATGCAAATGGCTATGATTGATTGGCACGATTTTGTTGTTGTCGAGATGATAGACTTTGCAGATGATGAGGATGAGGACCTACCTGCACCAATGACTCTTGAGGAGGTTATAAGGAGGAGCAAGATATCTTCAATGGAAGAAGATGAAATTGTTGAACCTGGAAAAGAGGTAGAAATGGAAATGGATGAAGAAGAGGTGCAGCTTGTGGAGGAGGGCATGAGGGCAGCTAGTCTTGAGGAGAATGATGGCGAGAAGAAGGAGATGAAGGAAAATGGGGAACCAGAACCACCGATGAGAATTGTCAAGAACTGGAAAAGACCTGAGGAGAGGATACCTGTTGAAAGAGATCCCACGAAGTTTGTTGTTTCCCCAATTACTGGCGAGCTAATTCCCATTAGTGAGATGTCTGAGCACATGAGAATTTCCCTCATTGATCCCAAGTACAAGGAACAAAAAGAAAGGATGTTTGCTAAGATTCGAGAGACAACTCTTGCTCAGGATGATGAAATCTCCAGAAATATCGTTGGACTTGCACGCACACGACCTGATATCTTTGGTACCACAGAGGAAGAAGTTTCTAATGCAGTCAAGGCTGAGATTGAGAAGAAGAAAGATGAGCAACCAAAGCAGGTCATATGGGATGGTCACACTGGGAGCATTGGGCGCACAGCAAATCAAGCAATGTCTCAAAATGTTAATGGAGATGATCAAAGCTATGGTGCTAATAGTGATTCCACGAACCTACCTGGTCCGGCAGCTCCTCCTCCTCGACCTGGCATGCCTTCTTTGCGCCCTCTCCCCCCACCCCCAGGACTAGCCTTAAATCTTCCTCGTGTGCCACCAAATACAGTGCAGTATTCAGCACCAACTAGTGGTGGGATCTCAGTTCCTCAACCTAGGCCATTCAATATGCCAGGGATTCCGTCTATCCGCCCCAACCCTCCTCCAATGCAGATGATGGCGGGACAGCCACCTGTTATGGTTAATCGACCGCCTCCAATGCCACCATCAATTTCTGTGAATCCATCTAGTATGCCTGTTCCACCGCCTCCTGGATCTCAGTTTACTCCCATTCAAGTTCCCCAACATTTTGCACATCTCCCAGTCCCTCCGCCACCTTCCATGCCTATGATGCAGCCACCACCTTTGCCTCAAGGAATGCCGCCTCCACCTCCAACTGAAGCTCCTCCACCACTTCCAGATGAGCCTGAGCCAAAGAGGCTGAAGCTTGATGATTCTATGCTTATTCCAGAGGACCAATTTCTGTCCCAGCATCCGGTATGGATACTCTTAAAGTTGCTTCTTTCGTGTACTGATGTTGAGTTTGTCATTATGTCACATTTAGGAATTCCTACTTTTAACTGAATATGGTGTTCTTTTGTAGGGACCTGTTCGCATCACTGTGTCTGTTCCCAATGTTGATGAAGGCAATTTGAAAGGGCAATATCTGGAGATTACATTGCAGTCTTTATCTGAAACTGTTGCAAGTTTGAAAGAGAAAATCTCTGGGGAGATCCAGCTTCCTGCAAACAAACAGAAATTGAGTGGGAAAGCTGGTTTTCTTAAGGACAATATGACACTTGCATACTATAACGTTGGAACAGGAGAAATGCTAACTCTTTCTTTGAGAGAGCGTGGTGGTAGAAAGAGATAAATGCCCCTTTACTGGGTTTTTTCATGAGGTTTTTATTGGAACTTCTTTGTTAGCATAAGAGTTCCCATTTTCTCATATGTGATGACGGAGTCTGTTTACTCAACCTTTCTTTGATGTTATATGTGGGATACTGTATTGATCATTTATCATTATGATAACTATTTCAGACCCTATTATTGTTTTCTTTGAACTGATGTTAAGTTTGATATCTACATCAGATGGCAACTCTCTAAGTGCTATGGGAATCGGAGGAGTTCCTTTTGCTTAGGCAGCGACAAGTAATGTACTTATAATACCACTTATTACTTTCTTTTCCATTTGAAGTTAATTTTCTGGAGAACTTTTTTCTTGACAGTTATATTGTAGTTTGTGTTATCCTTTAGTAGGAGTGTTTGGAATATATTGTTAGTTTCGTAACTGCTAGTTTTTATCCTGGTAAATGTAGTGATGCAAAAACCTTTTTATTGTTTGCTAGAATTCAGGTTTTGTTTTGTAGGAAGCATATGCTTATGCACTTGGATTGTATGGACAAAGTATAAATTTTTTCTAGTTTGAGCAAAGCATCCCAAACCCTCATATGGCGTGGGATTCCCTCGTGCTTTTGCTTTGTTACAGTAAAGCTTCTTGTTATGGAGTTTTACCAATGAAGGTGGGTGGTTTCTTGTCCTTCATCCTGGTTATTTATTCGTCTTTCTGGGTCGTATAACTGTAAATCCCTTCTTTGAACCTGCCCTTTTTTTTTTTGGTTTTTGTTGCAGCACTAATGTGACTGTTGTTTTCGAGGCAAGAGGCAGCAGATTTATTTCTAAATACTTCACTCTTTCTCTTAGTTAGAGGATTGATCTGCTAATCAAACAAACTGAATGATCGAATGGTTAGGTCTCGAAGATGTTAAATGTTTCATTAAGTTGCACGCACCTGATCACTGGGTGATTCAGTTGTTATCTTTGTTTCATAGCATGGAGTAGAGATCTTCTTAATCTTAGCTGTGAAGATGATTTTCTCCACCATGCTTGAACGTAATGAAGTGTTTAGTTTAATTTCAAGCTATTGACTCTGGCTGTTTGATGTCCATATTGGCTGGTAGCGTATTCTGACATTTACTCCGTTTGGCTCTCTTGGGTGTACGGGCTGTCATTTTGGCCAATCTATTTTTTACTTAGTTTTCAACTTCCCTTGTGAGTGATTGAATCAATGAACCTACCGACGCGTATTTATGTTTGTATGTAAACCGAATAGATTCATACCATGAGTCTGATGATACTATAAGACAGAAGCAACTAACAGGCATTATATATTTATAGAGAGATGATTCGGAAAATAAAAGATTTAACCAAATCTTATTTGTTGCATCTCAATTTTCCTCTATTCAGAATTAACCCAACGAACAAACCTTGCCCGCATTAGAATAATACACTGATTAGGAAAAATAAAAACTTTTGAGGGAGTGAAAAAAACTATGATTTACAATTATTTACCATTTCCAAAAATAAATAAATAAATAAAAACATGACTGAATAGAGAGCTTGCATATTTCTCCACCACTTATTTGGATCAAAACTGCAAACGCAATGAAAGAATCACCACTCAAATTGAGTTTTATGTATATAATCACAAATCACAAGTTTGTAAGAAATTGATAAAAGCGAAATTGAAAACACAAATTGGATCAAAACTGCAATAGGAATTGCCTTTGCTGACAATCCTCCAAACCCTCACGCATTTTGACTGACAAACCCCTCACTGAAACACCAAAAAAAAAAAATAGTAACACCTACTCTTTTTCTTCTTCCAGGACTCGGCTATTGAATCATAATTTAATTTCATACTTGTAATATACACATTCTACAAGGATTTCATTCCAATCGCAATTGCGATGACGATTTTTCATTTTTCTCACTCAAACCGATGCTGGGATGCTGTCAAACCTCACGCAAGGACAATCAATGGAAAACAACCATCTTTTGGAAAAAAAGAATTGGGTAATAAATATACTTTTCCACACAGGCTGCACGTTTGCATTTTCTCCGAAAGGAAAACAGCAAGATAGATATTCACTGTTTCCGGAGATACTATCACGAGAGGATGGATTGCAGTGCAAGCTGTTGTTGAGGTTGCAAGGATGACCACGTTGAGGCCAAGGTAGATGGTGGCAAAGTCTTCTGAAGTTCCCTCAGCAGATTGACCATTCGGTTAAAAGTTTGTTCTGTTGCTAGATCTTTACCACATAGAACCTACATAAAACAATCGTCTTTCAATAAAGATACTTATTAACTCTGTTTTCAAAATAATTTTCAGATCATCTTTGTACAAAAACCATTAATGCAGAATAACATTTTTTAAATATAAATACACACAAGATGTATTAGTTTGCATTTACATAGCAATTATTGCAATATCTTAACATTCATGAGAATCATCATGTTATAAAGCTAGACTAACCTCAGCAAATACTGCAACAATTTTAGGTAGATATTGATGGTTGGGACCCAAAAGATCACCGTCTAATCTGTGAATAGATATCAAGATGAACCTTATTAATGATCCATGCAAGGGTAAAAGCCTAAATAACTTGTAGGGGAGAAAAACAAGAGGATAAAGTGAAAATGAAGAAAAATAAAAGTCTTACCTCTCTACCATTGAACAAAGCTGTTCGTGAACAACTTTGGCTTCAATCAAATCACCTTTTATTGGCAAGCAGTTTAACCATGCAGGAACCACCTACCAAACATTAACACTGTTTCATTCCGCCAGCAAAGAAATAACTAGCAAAAAATTACTAAAAGCTTTGTTATTATTATTTTATAGTATTTTTCACTAAATTAATAACCAAAGTCTTAGTATAGATTGAAAGGGTCAACCTTACAGATTCACAACCATTTTATTGACAGTTGGTACTCTAATATCTGACCAATGAATTAAAAGAGCAGAAAGGCAATATTTAAGTACCTGAGCCGCATTGATACTGTCACGATGAAATTGGCATATTTTTCCCAAAGCAGAAACAGCATTGTCATATGCCATTAAATTCTCAGATTGCAGAGCATTAGGATGCCGTATTACTACATTTAGCCTTGATAAAGCCTCTGGACAGAGTCACAGATAAATGTTAACATATAACAAACAGTATAAGCAAACAATTCAATTTCTTTAATAAATGAAGCAAAATTACCTCCAACAAGAGGTTTAAATACAGATCCGCCGAACTCTGCACAAACACCAAGTCCATATACAGCTGCCTAAAAACAAAGAAAGAACTGGATGAGAACAACAGCAACCTGAACAAAAAATAACAAGCACTTATTGGAATACATGCAGACCTGTCGGACATCTGGGTTCTCGTCATTGCAGGCCTCCAATAAGAAAGGAAGATATGTATCGTAATATCTGTCCCACCACATTAGAAGAAATAAATTTAATGAGTGTTCTCAATGATAATAATCACAGCTAAAAAAAGATCAAAGTGAACTTACTTAAGAGCAGCCTCACGACACTGCTCCGCAACATCATCAAAAATGCAAATTGCAATCCTTCTTTCTTCAGGTGTCTTATCCTTGCCCTGCATTTAAAACACCCAAACCACCATACACATGTATGCCAAAAAAAGAAAATTAGGGTACTTGCACAAACCTAACAAGTGAAAAGTCTAGTCATTTAACTAAACTCAATGAATCAAAAACCTCAAATGGATATCAACGCAATCAAAGTGTAATTACATTGCATAAATACAATGGAAAGAGATTGGACAACTCCATATTTCATCATAATTGGATGCTTAAAAAAATAAGTCCATCAGAATCTGAAATGTGCATAATTTTAGACAGCAGGACCAATTTTTTTTTTTTGAAATAAACAAGACATGAAAAAGACACTGGGTCACTTAAAAGTCCTTAGCCTCGACAATTAGGTTGTAGTTTTTTTATGTGTTTAAGGTTGGAAATAACATATAAAAAGGCTACACAATTAGAGTTATCAGAGTGGTGAGGAATTTTATGGGCATTAAATTATTGAAAAGTCATTTGCTCTCCTTTAACCCTTTTTTTTATCTCTTTTCTAATACAAGTTCATAATTGATCTATCTTTTCCCTTCTGAATTTATAGGTTTCATAACCCTGATTTTCAAACTGAATAACCAAATCTGCAACATTGGCACACAGTCCAGCAACTGCCAATTGAACAATCCTTAGTCACAGATCATACAACATAAATGTTTTGACCAAACCTAAAAGATGAAATGAGGAAGACCAGCGTACAAAGAGAAAAGTTTAAAAGAACAAAAAACAAATGAAAACACAATGAAGACACAGCTATATCTTAGTGGCAGAACTTACCCACATAGGTGTCAGATACGAAGAGAGTTCATTGAAGAATGGCAGGAAAGAGGCTTTAAATGTTTTGATCAAAGTTCCCAAAATTTCACCCACCTGGAGCAAAAATAATCTTTAGACCATAGACACACAAATTTGTGGATTGTCAAAAGAAAAAACCAAAGCCAGATAACCAAACATTAACATTATTGTCAATGTGCTATATCCCTTTTTTTTCCTGATAAGGCCAATGTGCTTTTATGCTTATAGATGATATCTGAAAATTCAACAATACTAACTTGATCAAAAACTTCTTCCTCTTGTTCATTTTCCTCTTTAATCAACTCTGACTCCTCAGCGTCAAAGTCCTCGGCTTTGGCCCTCTCTGATCGCTCTCTTTTTCTACTAGAGCTAGCTGTAATAACCTGTTTTATCTCATCTACAACGGATCTGACCTGACCTTCATCCAGAAGAAGTCCTGAGATCTGAAAAAAGTGGTACAAATTTTGCAAGATACAGTCACAAATTTCACGTGAAATACAGCATTAGTAGCAAATGGAATTACTACTACAAAGAAATTCATAATAGAAATTGGAAAGTTATCTGAAGGAAGCCTCTAAAATGAGAAATTATATATTCCTCCGTCCTCCCATTTTTCTCCAACATGTGAACATGCAATATGAGAAGTAAAGGATATAAACAAAATCGAGCAGAATTGGGCTGTTAGAAGAAAAAGTTAATTTGGTAGGGGCATATTGTTGCTCCACTCCAAGTATTGTGGTGACAGTAAAATAGTTTTATACACTCTTACTTACAGAGAAAAATAAATCAACTGAAAGGGTCCACACAGAAGTTGCAAATTTAACAATTTTAGAGACATGACAAACCTGTAAGCATTCATTCAATGAGTCCAACATACTTGCACAGATCTCAGTATCCGGTTCCTGCAAGCAAATTGCAGTTCAGCACTTCACCACCCAAAATAATTCAACATTAATAGCGAAACTAGATCCCGATGGGTAAAAGTATTTTTAAACAAACAAGGATCGGAAAGACCTTATGTAGTGCTTCCACCAAAGCTGGAATGATATAATCAGACAATTGCTTTACATAGGACTCGTTACGCCCTTGAGCTATTCCTTTCTCTACAGCTAATTTTGCAGATCGCAATAACTCCGGCATGGCTAAAAGACAGAAATTAGAAGTTTTCAGTCAGGAGATGAGCAAATGTCCTACAGCATGTAGAAGAAGAAGAAGCTTGAAAGAAACTATATATGGCAATTTCATACCTGAAACAGCTGCTTTCCTAACTTCTTCATGGAAATAAAATTTAAGAAGAGGAACTAGAGTTGGAGCAACCTGGCAACATATGCATCCTTACATTAGAAGAATATTTAAAGAAGTGCACAAACATATTTCCAGAAATATTGATGCACTAGCACAGACCTGATCAATCCATGGAAAAAATCCTTCCTTCAATTCATCAGCATAGCAACATAGCATGTTACAAGCTGTAGCCTTTTCCTCCAAGACACTAGTTTTAATTCCTATTCTTTTATCCCCGAGTGTAATGGTCTCCATACTGTAAAAGATAGAGACCTTTTAGGAAGGTACAAAAATCCATTTTGCCAGCATGCAACACAGCCATGCTACCACCATACATCACTATTTGATTCAAGTTAAACAGAAAAGAAGGAATATACAGCCAACATTAGTTTGTGGTGGGTACAAGCATGGTATATGCTCTGGTCTGCATTTGTGTCAGTGAGCCAAAGAAGTAGAAAAAATGGAGAAATAGGAAGAGGATAAGAGAATACAATACTATCAAACAACAAAGAGGACGTAATAAAAAAATTTATTAGAATGGTTTAGGGAACAAAAAAAAAAAAAAGAAACTATTTAATAAAGACAAATACGTACACATTATATGCACATCCATATATGCAGCAACAACTAATATTAACTGAACTTCTGGATGGAAATACCTTTCATCATCAGAGTCTTCAATTTCATTGTCTGAATCTGCAGATGTAATGGTTACATCAGGCTTAAGCTGAGCAGATTGTAGCAAAGGCGGCATGACAACACTCATATAAGGAAGAAAATCTTGTCCCAAACACTTGCAAAGCCTGGCCCATGCCTATAAAAATGTAAAGTAGTTATCATGCAAGGACAAAATAGCCAGATATTATGTTGCTTTCTGTGTATCATCAGTAATAAAACATACTTGTAGCATGTAACTAGTTGTTGGATCATCTGTCTCCATTTGAGATCCTTGTAACGACATAAGTACTTCCATAACCTTGCACAAAGTAGACATAAAGAGAAGGTCACATTTAACAAGATATTGAAGCAAAAGGCCCAACTGAAAAGAAACAGAACCAGACCACCAGTGCAAAAATGTGGCACATTACAGAAACCTGACTCTCTCTATGGACATTTATGAGTTCAAATAGTCTTTTAGAAAACCTTGAAAACGTACCCATCCATAATCTATTTGGATGCAACAAATTTATTATAAGATTAATGATCTCCACTGGAGAACAGGGGTTTGGGCATTGGCAGTTGATCTGGAAAAATTTCATGCATAATGAGTTATCTACCTGCTTAGCATCATCCCTGAATTTCTCCTTTCCAACAGCCATTCCAACCAGACTAATGCACTCCATGGATTTGGCACGAAGCATGCGGTTAGACTTGTCAGTTGCATTTACCAAGATAGCTTTAAGGTAAGGCATAACAGCATCATAGTATTTTTGGAAGTGCTCCTATAAAAAACAATGCTTTCAGACAGGTTTCCATAACAAATAACTTCTAATCAAAGTATAGTGTTTATAAAATACCTGAGAAGAGTCGGCAACTGATGCCAAAGCAGTTAAAGCTCCTTCTTGCACCATTTGTTTTCCATTCTGGCACAATAAACATGCTATATTAAGAGGAAGAACAATGTTTGTTCATCCAAGTGTAGTGATGTAGACGTTTGCATTGTAAAATAAGTGTTGATCATTCTGTAAACATACCTGCAGAAGTACTAGCAATTTGCTCACTATACCATCCAAGTACGGGGTTAAAATTTCTGGAGTGCAGTTCTCACTGAAGTTGAGCACCGCCGAAGCAGCATGCGCCTGTTGATAAACAAATTATATAAAACAGTTAACCATTGTGTAAAAACCCAACATGACAAATGTTCAACTAAAACCGGCCAAGCTATAATCTCGCAAACCAAAACTGTCCAACTCACCTTAAGAACAACAAATAAACCATGGCAAGTGCACCAGAATAACAAAGGTTCTCAAATCATAAAGCATAAACAATAGAGGCAAATAACAGAGCAGCATCTAACCATATAAAACACAGTTGCAACGATTGACTCATTAAGTTATTCACATAAAGATCAGAAGCTAGCAGAACTCTAGGGTTACTTTAAGAATTTTTATTAAATTAACCTATAAACTTGGCATAATTTCCAATTCTTGATGCTACTTATGAATCACTCACTTCATAGACATGTAAAGGACAAATAAAGACAAAACTTTCAGCCTCTTATCCAGATATAGAGGCTATTTTATAATATTCTTACCCCCTAACCTCAAAAACAATTGTTTCAGATGGATACTCAACCAAATATTTAGGAAATAACATTCAAAAGCCGCTGGAAAACTAGATCCTTCTTAGCCAACTTCTATCCATTTAATTTTTTATCCACCATTTCCTCTTTCTTCCCTATAACTTGAATAGTTTGAACATATGAGAATGCAGCAAACATTTTTGAGGAAAATGAAATAACTAGCAAAGGGAGTTATGTCAAATGCTAAGAGCTACTAGGACGGAAAGTAGCCACACCAATTTCAGAGTCCTATAAGTTATGGAAAACAGAAAGTAAACAATTCAAATCATAAATCACAGTGTAAAATACAAAAAATGCATTTACTAATTCCGATCCCTCAAATTGTTGCCATCTTTGGTAGACCTAAATGCATGTCTAATGAACTCTTAAGCCCTGCTAAAGGTGATCATAATACCAGCATCAACTAATAGAAAATCTAGTAAACAATTTGAAAATATTTATTTCTACAGTAGCTTAAGCTGTACTTCAATGTGTTAAATAATATCACCAATTATTCACTATTAATTTATCCTAAATTTAAGTGACGTAACTCTCGCTGAAAAGGAAATAAATGAAGTGGTGAGAAATTTTCATTAGATTTCAAAACTTCCATGGCTACCACCTTATCACACAACCTGATAAAAGCTAAAATTTCTAATGACAGAAGTTTGCAAGTATAGAAATCCATGGTCAGCTCCTAGACTACCTTAATTTACTACCTTAGGAAGATATTTCTAGGTGTTACTTGAGTAGATTATCCACAAACTGAATGAACAGAGGATTTCTAGTGACCAACAATTTGAAAGAATACAAAGCCATTGGCAGCAGTTTCTGGAAAATACAAAATAATTCATATAGTTGATTAATTGAGAATGCATCAAATCAGAATAATTGACTTAAATAATAGAACATCCCCACAGAGGACATTGCAGATCCCATAGAACATTAGAAAAGAACCAAGAGAAAGACACAGTTATGATAATATCACAAAAGAGAAGAAAACATAATCAGCATATCTGCAAGAAGATGGAATCTTGCAACAAAAAGGTAAACATAATTTACTGGTATAGGCAGTTCTAAGAACAGGTTAAGCAAACAAAGCTTCTAATTCTTTTGTTTCATGGGCAGTTCAAAGCGATTCACTCTATATTTGCCCAGTCTACAATATACCACAGAGTATTAACAGATTTAGTAGCACTAAAAATGTCGGTATTACAAAGAACTACGGACCCAATAACAATATCAGCATCACATTAAGCAATAAACATCAAGGTCTACAAAAATAAGTAAAACTCATATCTCTGACAAACCTGTACTCGAGGGTTCTGGAAATCATCCATAGATCCAGCTAATGCAGGCAGAACACTTTGATGGAATTGGTTTTGTAAGTCTGGACCCAGGTCTGTTGACAACTGCCCAATTGCATTAATGGCTGCCCACCTTACACGAGGGTGGAGATCGCGAAACGAGCTCAGAACCATTGACAACACTTGCTCCAAATTTTTTACCATTACCTGCAAAAACAAAATCAAATTCCAGTTATCAATAGCAGTAAGAGAAATGCGATTCTTGCTACACGACAGAAACAAACTAACAGCCAAAAAGAGCTTGCATGAAAATCCTGTTTACACTTCAAAACCGGGAGATATCAATTAAGCACAATGACCCAAAACTTTATTAAAGATGCACTAATACATAAAAACATCTTTGCGAACGAATTAATCTGAAATGCCTTGAAAGTATATCTCAAGTGTCATAAATACATGAATCAAACATATAATAAGCGAACGATTTACTCCAAATTGCCTAGGAAGCATGTCTCAAGTACCATAAATGCATGAATGAAACATATAATCAAATCAGCAAGATACTTTAACAAAAGAGTTATCCATGTGTCAAAAGAAACAGCTAAACATAACTAGAAAAATAACACTGATTACAAATAACTGTTCAAAGAATATTAACATAACTAGCAACAAAAATGTTAGTAAACTGACTTATTGATTAAAAATTATACCTTAGCGCAACCCTCGGCAATTTGAGCAAGGGCAATCATTGCAGCGTGGTGCTTCTGCCACTCAGGTGCAGCCAAGTAAGCCGGCAACTGCTCAGAGGCAACAGGAACAATAGTATTCCCTCCTAAAGCAATAGCCAATCGATCCAAACACTCCTGCCCGACGTTATAATTACTTGTCTCACCTGCATCCTCATCCTCCGTTTCTGCAGTATGCCATGCAGGATCGTCTTCAATATCCAACAACATCCTCATCAATATAGCAAACAGCCTGCTGATAAACTGCGGCAACTTTCTCATCATTCCGGGTGCCCGTTCACGCGCCTCGGCCAGAGTGATCACAAACTCTATTGCCAAATGACGGGTCCCTTCCTCTAAACTTTCCGCCTCCGCAATCTGCAACATGGACCCCACCACCTCCACCAACTGCCTTCGTAAAAACCTAGGCTCAGTCCCAGCCAATTCAATCAACAACTCCAACGCCTCTTGCGCCGTCGCCTCATTCCCGTTATTCAACGCCTCGGTCAACGTTCTCATCATCGACGGTAACAAGTCCTGGAACCGGTCCCGATCCGCGGA
>JAXCLQ010000005.1:3893017-3907172 GCA_035584115.1 Cedrela odorata | reverse complement strand
ATTATTATTATTATTATTATTATTATTTGAAGTTTACTATTATATTAAATTTATTATTGTGTACCAAACTATTGCTTGAAAATTTTGGTTTGCTTTTTGCAGCTTAGATTTTTTTTTACTGAAGTGTTTTTCTTTTGGTGAAACTGTAGATTATTTGGGTGAGTGAGACGGGATAGTTTGTCAATTCTTAAGTTGTAGTTTCTTCCAAAAACAATGCCGGGGGTAGTGCCGTTCTTGACTCTTCCAGAACCTCCTCCCAATGGCGATCTTGGCCCACTACCTCCATCTCAAGTGTCAGAAGAGCAGATGGAGGAAGACAAACCATCAAATGAGGAGCAGAACAAAGCTAATGCTGCTCCTGCTTCAGTTGCAACCCACACGAGAACAATTGGAATTATACATCCACCTCCAGATATCAGAAACATTGTTGACAAAACCGCTCAGTTCGTTGCTAAGAACGGGCCGGAATTTGAGAAAAGGATCATTGCCAATAATGCTAACAATGCAAAGTTCAATTTTTTGAGTAGTTCGGATCCTTATCATGCGTATTACCAACATCGACTGTCTGAATTTCGTGCCCAGAATCAATCTTCTACCCAGCAACCTCTTTCACAGCCTACAGATTCTGCTGTGCCTGAGTCAGATCCGTCTGCTTCGGCTGCTGATGGTAGTGAAGCAGCTGCAAAGCCTGAACCTGCTGTTTCTTTTAAACCACCTGTACATAAGGTTCTTGAGCCCCCTGAAGCTGAGCAGTATACAGTGCGGCTTCCTGAGGGGATTACTGGTGAAGAACTGGATATTATAAAGCTCACAGCCCAGTTTGTAGCTAGAAATGGAAAGTCGTTCTTGACAGGATTGACAAGTAGAGAGATCAACAACCCTCAGTTCCACTTTCTTAAGCCGACACACAGTATGTTTACTTTTTTCACTCAACTTGCGGATGCATACTCTAAAGTGTTGATGCCGCCAAAGGGGTTGACTGAGAAATTAAAGAACAGTGTTGTTGACATGACAACTGTGCTTGAACGGTGCTTGCTTCGCCTGGAATGGGAACGTTCACAAGAACAGGCGAGGCAAAAAGCTGAGAATGAGATTGAGCAGGAGAGGATGCAAATGGCAATGATTGATTGGCATGATTTTGTTGTTGTCGAGATGATAGACTTTGCAGATGATGAGGATGAGGACCTACCCGCACCAATGACTCTTGAGGAGGTTATAAGGAGGAGCAAGATATCTTCAATGGAAGAAGATGAAATTGTTGAACCTGGAAAAGAGGTAGAAATGGAAATGGATGAAACAGAGGTGCAGCTTGTTGAAGAGGGCATGAGGGCAGCTAGTCTTGAGGAGAATGATGGCGAGAAGAAGGAGATGAAGGAAAATGAGGAACCGGAACCGCCAATGAGAATTGTCAAGAACTGGAAAAGACCCGAGGAGAGGATCCCCGTTGAAAGAGATCCCACAAAGTTTGTTGTGTCCCCAATTACTGGCGAGCTAATTCCCATTAGTGAGATGTCTGAGCACATGAGAATTTCCCTCATTGATCCCAAGTACAAGGAACAAAAAGAAAGGATGTTTGCTAAGATTCGAGAGACAACTCTTGCTCAGGATGATGAAATCTCCAGAAATATCGTTGGACTTGCACGCACACGACCTGATATCTTTGGTACCACAGAGGAAGAAGTTTCTAATGCAGTCAAGGCTGAGATTGAGAAGAAGAAAGATGAGCAACCGAAACAGGTCATATGGGATGGTCACACTGGGAGCATTGGGCGCACAGCAAACCAAGCAATGTCTCAAAATGTTAATGGAGATGATCAAAATAACAGTGATTCCATGAACCTACCTGGTCCGGCAGCTCCTCCTCCTCAACCCGGTGTGCCTTCTTTGCGTCCTCTCCCCCCACCACCAGGACTAGCCTTAAATGTTCCTCGTGTGCCACCAAACACAATGCAGTATTCAGCACCAACCAGTGGTGGGATGCTGGTTCCTCAACCTAGGCCATTTACCATGCCAGGGATTCCTTCAATCCGCCCAAACCCTCCTTCAATGCCAATGATGGCAGGACAGCCACCTGTTATGATTAATCGACCACCTCCAATGCCACCATCAATTTCTGTGAATCCATCTAATATGCCTGTCCCACCGCCTCCTGGATCTCAATTTACTCCCATGCAAGTTCCTCAACATTTTGCACATCTCCCAGTCCCTCCACCACCTTCCGTGCCTATGATGCAGCCGCCACCTTTGCCTCAAGGAATGCCGCCTCCGCCTCCAACTGAAGCTCCTCCACCACTTCCAGATGAGCCTGAGCCAAAGAGGCAGAAGCTTGATGATTCTATGCTTATTCCGGAAGATCAATTTCTGGCCCAGCATCCAGTATGGATACTCTTAAAATTGCTTCTTTTGTGTACTGATGTTGAGTTTGTCTTTATATCGCTTGGGAATTCCTACTTTAACTGACTAATATGGTGTTCTTTTGTAGGGACCTGTTCGCATCACCGTGTCTATTCCCAATGTTGAAGAAGGAAATTTGAAAGGGCAACATCTGGAGATTACATTGCAGTCTTTATCTGAAACTGTTGGCAGTTTGAAAGAGAAAATCTCTGGGGAGATCCAGCTTCCTGCAAACAAACAGAAATTGAGTGGAAAAGCTGGTTTTCTGAAGGACAATATGACGCTTGCATACTATAATGTTGGAATAGCAGAAATGCTAACTCTTTCTTTGAGAGAGCGTGGTGGTAGAAAGAGATAAATGCTCTTTTGCTGGATTTTTTCATGGGGATTTTATTGGAACTTCCTTGTTAGCATAAGAGTTCTCATATGTGATGATGGAGTCTCTTTACTCAACCTATCTTTGATGTTATATCCAGGATATTTGATCGTTTATCACTATGATAACTATTTCAGACCCTATTATTGATTTCATTGAACTGTTGGTAAGTTTGATATCTACATCAGATGGCAACTCTCTAAGTGCTGTGGGAATCGGAGGAGTTCCTTTTGCTTAGTCAGCAACAAGTAATGTACTTATAATACTACTTTTGCATTCTTTTCCATTTGAAGTTAATTTTCTAGAAGAGAACTTTTTCCTCGACAGATATATTGCAGTTTGTGTTATCCTTTAGTAGGAGTGTTTGGAATATACACATCTATTATTAGTTTCATAACTGCTAGTTTTTATCCTGTTAAATGTAGTGATACAAAAGCCTATTTATTGTTTGCTAGAATTCAGGTTTTGTTTTGTAGGAAGCATTTGCTTATGCACTTGGATTGTATGTACAGTGTAGAAATATTTTGTAGTTTGCGCAAAGCATCCCAAACCTTCATATGGTGTTGGGATTCCCGCGTGCTTTTGATTTGTTCCAGTAAAGCTTCTTGTTATGGAGTTTTACCAAGGAAGGTGGGGTGCTTTCATGTTCTTTGTCCTTGTTTATTCGGCTTTCTTGTTTATATAACTAGTAAATCTTCTTTGAACCTACCCCTTTTTTTTTTGCAGCACTGATGTGACTGTTGTTTGCAAGACAAGAAGCAGCAGATTTATCTCAAAATACTTCTCTTTTATTTTTTAGGTAGAAGATTTATCTAACTAGTTATATGAAACATCAAATCAAGTGAAAGATGGATTGGTATCAATGTCTTCAGGTTTTGAAGATGTTAAATTTTTCATTAGCATGCACCTGATCACCTGGTGATTCAGTTTTCTTTGTTTCACAGCAGGCGTCTACTTGATGCCAGCGATGACTGATGGAATAGAGATCTTAATCTTAGCTGTGAAGATGATTTTCTCCACCGTGTTTGAATGTAGTAAAGCTTCTGGTTTAATTTCAAGTTGCCCGACTCTGGTTGTTTAATGACCGTATTGGTTGCTAGCATATTCTAATTTTTGCTCCTTTCAAGACTCTTTGGCATACCCGCTGTCAATTCGGCCAGTCTAATTTTTCACTTCGTGGTCAACTTCCTTTGTGATTGATTGAATCAATGAACCAAGGCGTACTTATGTATGTAAACCAGATGAAAATGGCCGAGAAGTTTCAAACTATGAGGCTAACGACATTTTGATTTTATTCAATTCAGAATTTTTTTTTAACTGATCCATTGATTTTCTTTAAACCGTACAGAACAAACCTTGCCGGCACCAGAAAAAATACACTGATAAATAAAAATTATTATAAAACTTTCTGCGGTAGAGAAAAAAAATATAAAAGAAAAAAATTGATTGAATAGAGACCTTGCATATTTCTGCACCACTTATTTGGATCGAAACTGCAAACGCAATGAAAGAATCAACATTCAAAATTTTGAGTTTAAATATATAATCCCAATCACAAGTTCGTAAGAAATTGATAGAAACACAGACAGATTGGATCAAAACTGCAATAGGAATTTGCCTTTGCAGACAACCCCTTGAAACCCTCACGCATTTTGACTGACAAAAACCCCTCACTGAAACACCCAAAACTAAAAAATAAAAACACCTATTCTTTTTCTTCTTCCAGGACTCAGATATTGAATCATAATTTAATTTCATAATTGTAATATACACATTCTACAAGAAGGATTTCATTCCAATCGCAATGGCAATGACTTTTTTTCATGCTCAAACCGACGCTGGGATGCTGTCAAACCTCGCGCAAGGACAATTGATGGAAAACAACCATCTTATGGAAAAAAGAATTGTGTAATAAATAAAATTTTACACACACAGGCTGCACATTGCATTTGCTCCAAAAGAAAATCAGCAAGATAGATACTCACTCTTTCCGGAGATGATATCACGAGAGGATGGATTGCAGTGCAAGCTGTTGTTGAGGTTGCAAGGATGACCAAGTTGAGGCCAAGGTAGACGGCGGCAAAGTCTGCTGAAGTTGCCTCAGCAGATTGACCATTCGACTTAAAGTTTGTTCTGTTGCTAGATCTTTACCACATAGAACCTACATAAACAACCCTCTTCAATAAAGATACTTCTTAACTCTGTTAACAAAATAATTTTCAGTAGTATCATTGAACAAAAAATCACTAATGTAGAAGTATAATTTCTTTCACAATAATTAAACACAAGATGTCTTAGTTTGCATTTATACAACAATTATTGCAATATCTTCACATTCATTACTAACGTTAAGAATCACTATGTTATAAAGCTTAACTAACCTCTGCAAATACTGCAACAATTTTAGGTAGATATTGATGGTTAGGACCCAAAAGATCTCCATCTGACCTGTGAATAGATATCAAGATGAACCTTATTAATGATCCATGGCAAAGGTAAAAGGCTAAATAAACAGTAGGGGAGAAAAATGAGAGGATAAAGTGAAAATGAAGAAAAATGAAAGTCTTACCTCTCTACCATTGAACAAAGCTGTTCATGAACAACTTTGGCTTCTATCAAATCACCTTTTATTGGCAAGCAGTTTAACCATGCAGGAACAACCTACCAAACATTAAAACTGTTTGATTCAGCCAGTAAAGAAATAACTAGCAAAAAGTTACTAAAAGCTTTTTTTATTATTATTTTATAGTATTTTTCACTAAGATTATAACCAGTCAACTTTTGAGTTTCACAAGTAGCCATTTATTGGTGGTTGGGACTTCTACGATAATATCTAACCAATGAATTAAAAGAGCAGCAAGGCAAAATTCAAGCACCTGAGCCGCATCGATACTGTCACGACGAAATTGGCATATTTTTCCCAAAGCAGAAACAGCATTGTCATATGCCATAACATTCTCAGATTGCAGAGCATTAGGATGCCGTATTACAACATTTAGCCTTGACAAAGCCTCTGGAAAAATTCACGGATAAATCTTAATATATATTAGTACAAGTAAACAATTCAATTTCTTTAAGAAATGAAGCAGAATTACCTCCAACAAGAGGTTTAAATACAGATCCGCCAAACTCGGCACAAACACCAAGTCCATATACAGCGGCCTAAAAACAAATAAAGAACTGGATGAGAACAACAGCATCCCGAACAAAAAATAACTATAAGCACTTATTGGAATGCATGGCGACCTGTCGGACATCTGGGTTCTCATCATTGCAGGCCTCCAATAAGAAAGGAAGATATGTCTCATAATATCTGTCCCACCACGTTAGAAGAAATAAATTTAATGAGTGTTCTCAATGATAATTATCACAGCAAAATAAGATCAGGGTGAACTTACTTAAGAGCTGCCTCACGACACTGCTCCGCGACATCATCAAAAATGCAAATTGCAATCCTTCTCTCTTCAGGTGTCTTATCTTTGCCCTGTATTAAAACACCCAACCCACCATACACGTATACCAAAAAAAGAAAATCAGGGTACTTGCACAATCCTAACAAGTGAAAAATCTATAATCATTTAACCATACTCAACAAATCAAAAAACCTCAAATAGAAAGCAATGCAATCAAATTGTAGTTACATTGCACAAATGCAATGGAAAGAGATTGGACAACTCCATATTTCATCATAATTGGACGCCTAAAAAGGTATTTGTACATCAGAATCTGAAATAAGTATAATTTTAGAAAGCAGGAAATAAATTTTGAAATAAACAAGACATGAAAAGGACAGTCACTTAAAAGTCCCTAGCCTCGACAATTATGTTTTAGTTCTTTTATGTGTTTAAGCTAGGAAATAACCCTATATAAAGGCTCAAATTAGAGTTATCAGAGCGGTGAGGAATTTTTATGGGCATTAAATTATTAAAAGCCATTTGCTCTTCCCCTTTACCTTTTTTTTCTCTTTTCTAATACAAGTTCACAATTGATCTATCTCTTACCTCCTGAATTTATCGATTTCATAACCCTGATTTTCAAACTGAATAACCAAATCAGTAAAACATTGGCACACAGTCCAGCAACTGCCAATTTAATGATCATAGTAATAGATCATACAATATAAATGTTTTGACCAAACCTAAAAGATGAAGTGTGGAAGGGGTGCATACAAAGAGAAAAGTTTGAAAGAACAAAACACAAATGAAAACACGATGAAGACACAACTATATCTTTGTGGCAGAACTTACCCACATAGGTGTCAGATACGAAGATAGTTCATCGAAGAATGGCAGGAAAGAGGCTTTAAATGTTTTGATCAAAGTCCCCAAAATTTCGCCCACCTGGTGCAAAAAATAATCTTAAGACACTAGACACAAAAATTGTGGATTGTCAAAAGAAAAAACCAAAGCCAGATAATAAAAAATTAACATTATTGCCAATGTGCTATTTCCTTTTTTATTTTTCTGATAAGGCCAATGTGATTTATACTTATAGATGATATCTGAGCAATCAACAATACTAACTTGGTCAAAAACTTCTTCCTCTTGTTCATTTTCCTCTTTAATCAACTCTGACTCCTCAGCATCAAAGTCCTCAGCTTTGGCCCTATCAGCTCGCTCTCTTTTTCTACTGGAGCTAGCTGTGATAACTTGTTTTATCTCATCTACAACCGATCTGACCTGACCTTCATCCAGAAGAGGTCCAGAGATCTGAAAAAAGTGGTACAAAATTTGCAAGATACAGTCACAAATTTCATGTCAAATACTGCATGAGTAGCAAATGAAATAACTACTACAAAGAAATTGGAAAACTCTCTGAAGGTTGCCTCTAAAATCAGAAATTATATAATTCCTCCTTCCCCTTTTCTCCGATATTTGACCATGCAATATGACATGGTGCACAACGGGTAGAAGTAATATATATAAATAAAATCGAGCAAAATTGGACCATTAGAAGAAAAAGTTACTTTGCTAGGGGCACGTTGTTGCTCCTCTCCAAGTATTGTGGTGGCAGTAAAATAGTATTATACACTTGCTTACGGAGGAAAATAAATCAACTGAAAAGGGTCCTCCCAGAAGTTACAAATTTAACAGTAGCAGAGACATGACAAACCTGTAAGCATTCATTCAATGAGTCCAACATACTTGCACAGATCTCAGTATCCGGTTCCTGCAGGCAAATTGCAGTTCAGCACTTCACCACCCAAAATAGATGCAACAATAATAGTAAAATTAGATCCCACAGCATGAAAAGTATTTTTGAACAAAAATGGACTGCAATGACCTTATGTAGCGCTTCCACCAAAGCCGGAATGATATAATCAGACAATTGCTTTACATAGGACTCGTTACGCCCTTGAGCTATTCCTTTCTCTACAGCCAATTTTGCAGAACGCAGCAACTCCGGCATGGCTAAAATACAGAAATTAGAAGTTTTCAGTCGCGTTATGATCAAATGTCCTACAACATGAAGAAGACACTTGACAGAAAACTATATATAGCAATTTCATACCTGAAACAGCTGCTTTCCTAACTTCTTCATGGAAATAAAATTTAAGAAGAGGAACTAGAGTTGGAGCAACCTGGCAACATATGCATCCTTACATTAGAAGAATATTTAAAGAAGTGCACAAACATATTTCCAGAAATATTGATGCACTAGCACAGACCTGATCAATCCATGGAAAAAATCCTTCCTTCAATTCATCAGCATAGCAACATAGCATGTTACAAGCTGTAGCCTTTTCCTCCAAGACACTAGTTTTAATTCCTATTCTTTTATCCCCAAGTGTAATGGTCTCCATACTGTAAAAGATAGAGACCTATTAGCAAGGTGCAAAAATCTACTTTGCCAGCATGCAACACGGCCATGTTACCACTATAAATCACCATTTGATTCAAGTTAAACATAAAAGGAGGAATATAAAGCCAACATTAGTTTGTGGGTACAAGGATATGATGGACTAGTCTGCATTAGTGTCAGTGAGCCAGATAAAGGAGAGAAAATGGAGAAAGAGGGAGAGTATAAGAGAATACAATACTATCAAAAGACGTAGAGGAACATAATAAAAAAAATTTAACTATTAGAATGGTTTAGGGGAAAAAAAAGAAACCAAGACAGATACACAAATTATATAACAATCAGCATTAAATGAACTTCTGGAAGGAAATACCTTTCATCATCAGAGTCTTCAATTTCATTGTCTGAATCTGCAGATGTAATGGTTACATCCGGCTTAAGCTGAGCAGACTGTAGCAAAGGCGGCATGACAACACTCATATAAGGAAGAAAATCTTGTCCCAAACACTTGCAGAGCCTGGCCCATGCCTATAAAAATATAAACTAGTTGTCAAGGACAAAATAGACAGATATTATGTTACTTTCCGCACATCATTAGTAATAAAACATACTTGTAGCATGTAACTTGTTGTTGGATCATCTGTCTCCATTTGAGATCCTTGTAACGACATAAGCACTTCCATAACCTTGCACAAAGTAGAAATAAAGAAAAGGTCACATTTAACATGATGTTGAAGCAAAAACCCAACTGAAGAGAAACAGAACCTGATCACCAGTGCAAAAATGCGGCACATTACAGAGACCCTACTCTCTCAATGGACATTTATGAGTTTAAGTAAAAGCCTTTTAGAAAACCTAGAAAATTTTCCCATTCGTGATCTATTTGGATGCAACAAATTGATTATAAGATTAAGGATCTCCACTGGAGAACAGGGGTCTGGGCATGGGTAGTTGATCTTGAAATTTCAAGCATAATGAGCTACCTACCTGCTTAGCATCATCCCTGAACTTCTCTTTTCCAACAGCCATTCCAACCAGACTAATGCACTCCATGGATTTGGCACGAAGCATGCGGTTAGACTTGTCAGTTGCATTTACCAAGATAGCTTTCAGGTAAGGCATAACTGCATCATAGTACTTTTGAAAGTGTTCCTAAAAAAACAATGCTGTCAGACAGCTTTTCATAACAAATGATTTCGAATGAAAACATACTTTTTTACAAAATACCTGCGAAGAGTCAGCAACTGATGCCAAAGCAGTTAATGCTCCCTCTTGCACCATTTGTTTTCCATTCTGGCATAGTAAAGAAGTGATATTTAGAGGAAGATTAAAATCTGTGATGTAGATGTTAGCAGTGTAAACTGAGTGTTGATTATTCTGTAAACATACCTGTAGAAGAACTAGCAATTTGCTCACTATACCATCCAAGTACGGGGTTAAAATTTCTGGAGTGCAGTTCTCGCTGAAGTTGAGCACTGCCGAAGCAGCATGCGCCTGTTGATAAACAATTTATATAAAACAATTAACCATCAAGTAAAAATCCAACATGACAAATGTCCAACTCAAACCGACCATGCTATAATCTTGCAAACCAAAACTGTCCAACTCACCTTACGAACAAATAAATCATGGCAAATGACCAGAACGGTAAAGGCTCTTACATCATAAAGCATAAACAATAGAAGCAAATAACAGAGCGGCATATAAGCATATAAAACACAGTTGCCATAATTGACCCATTAGGTTTTTCACATAAAGATCAGAAGCTAGCAGAACTCTGGGGTTACCTAATTTAAGAATTTAAATTAACCTATAAACTTGGCATAATTTCCAATTTATTCTATCATGAATAAAGAATTAAAGGGGGCTTGTTCAAATACATTATGGAAAATATATATATTTCAAATTCTTGATGGTACTTATGAATCACTCACTTGATACACACAAGGACAAATAAACACAAAACTTTCACCTCTTAACCAGATATAGACACTATTATATAATATCACAACCCCTAACCTCAAAACCAGTAGATTCGTATGAATACTCAGCCAAATATTTAGGAAACATTTCAAAAGCTGCTGAAAAACTAGATCCTCCTTAGCCAACCTCCATCCATTTAATTTTTTATCCACCATTTCCTCTTTCTTCCCTATAACTAGAATTGTTTGAATGCAGCATGCATTTTTGAGAGGAAATTCAAATAACTATCAAAGGGAGTTATGTCAAATTCTAAGAGCTGCTAGGCCAGAAAGTAGCTACACCAATTTAGTTCAGGAAAACAGAAAATAAACATTTCAAATTACAAATCAAAGTCAATAATACAAAACATGTCTCTACTAATTCTGCTCCCTCAAGTCGCTGCCATCTTCAGCAGACGTAAATGCATGTCTAATGAATCCTTAACCCCTACCAAAGGTTATGATAATACCAGTAACAACTAATAGAAAATCAAGTAAACAATTTGAAAATATTTGTTCCTACTTAATCCAACTCATAATTCAAACATAACAAAAAGATAAACCAAGAAACAGTAACTTAAGCTGTACTTCAATGTGCTAAATAATATCATCAATTATTCACTACAAATTTATCCTAAAATTAAGTGACATAACTCTACAAGGAAGCAAATGAAGTGGTGGGAAATTTTCATTAGATTTCAAAACTTTCATAGCTACCCAACCTGATCAAGCTAAAAAATTTTATGACATAAGTTGCAAGTACAGAAATCCATGGTACCTACTAGACTACCTTAATTTACTACCCTAGGAAGCTATTTCTAGTAGTTACTAGAGCAGATTAAAGAGACCTCCATGACTACCCACTTATCCACAAGCTGAATGAGCAGACGATTTTGAGTGGCCAACAATTAGAAAGTATACAAACCCATTGGCTCAATTATCAAATTTTGTTTACTGCACAGCAGTTTCTGGCAAATACCAAGTAATTCATATAGTTGATTAATTGAGAATGCATCAAATCAGAGGAATAGACCTAAATAACAGAACATACACAGAGATAAGTCACAGAACTCATACAACATTGGAAAAGAACAACGAGAGAGACATCGTTATGATAATATCACAAAAGACAAGAAAACATAATCAGCATATCTGCAAGAAGATGCAATCTTACAACAAAAAGGAAAACATAATTTATATGTTTTGACAGTGCTAAGAACAGGTTAAGCAAACAAAAGCTTCTAATTCTTTTGTTTCACAGGCAGTTCAAAGCGGTTCACTATATATTTGCCCACTCTACAATATACTGCAAAGTATAACAGGTTTAGTAGCACTAAAAAAGTTGGTGTTACAAAGAACTGCTGACTCAATAACAATATCAGCATCACATTAAGCAATAAAACATCAAGGTTCACAAAAGCACGTAAAGCTCATATCTCTGGCTAACCTGTACTCGAGGATTCTGGAAATCATCCATAGAACCAGCAAGTGCTGGCAGAACCCTTTGATGGAATTGATTTTGCAAGTCTGGACCCAAGTCCGTTGACAACTGCCCAATTGCATTAATGGCTGCCCACCTTACACGAGAGTGGGGATCGTGAAATGAGTTCAGAACCATTGATAAAACTTGCTCCAAATTTTTTACCATTACCTGCAAAAACAAAATCAAATTACCAATAGCCCTAAGGTAAATGTGAATTCTTGCAACACAGCAGAAACAAACTAATAGCCAAAAAAGCTTGCAAGAAAATCTTGTTTACACTTCAAAACCGGGAGATATCAAAAAGTACAATGACCCAAAATGATTAAAGATGCACTAATACTCAACAACTTTGCGAAATGCCTTGAAAGTATACGTCAAGTATCATAAATGCATGAATGAAACAAATAATCAAATCAGCAAGATATTTTAGCTACAGAGTTACCCATGTGTCCCAATTCAACTTCTCAAAAGAAACAGCTAAACATAACTAGAATAATAACAAAGATTACAAGTAACTGTTGAAAGAATATTATCATACCTGACTACAAAAATGCTAGTAAACTGAAAGGTTAAAAATTTTACCTTAGAGCAACCCTCAGCAATTTGAGCAAGAGCAATCAATGCGGCATGGTGCTTCTGCCACTCGGGTGCAGCCAAGTAAGCCGGTAACTGCTCAGAGGCAACGGGAACAATAGTATTCCCACCTAAAGCAATAGCCAATCGGTCCAAACACTCCTGCCCGACACTATAATTACTTGTCTCACCCGCATCCTCATCCTCCGTCTCCGCAGTATGCCATGCAGGATCGTCTTCGATATCCAACAACATCCTCATCAATATAGCAAACAGCCTGTTGATAAACTGCGGCAACTTTCTCATCATTCCGGGTGCCCGTTCACGGGCCTCGGCCAGAGTGATCACAAACTCTATTGCTAAATGACGCGTCCCTTCCTCTAAACTCTCCGCCTCCGCAATCTGCAACATGGACCCCACCACATCCACCAACTGCCTTCGCAAAAACCTAGGCTCAGTCCCAGCCAATTCAATCAACAACTCCAACGCCTCTTGCGCCGTCGCCTCGTTCCCGTTATTCAACGCCTCGGTCAACGTTCTCATCATCGACGGTAACAAGTCCTGGAACCGGTCCCGATCCGCGGAACTCGTCAAACACTGAATAAAACTAATCACAGCATTCAAAGCGGCGATCTTCACATCAAAGTTAACCGAATTCGTCAAACAATTCAAAAACACGGCGTGCAGATGCTTTATATGAGGAGTTAAAGTATCTCCAATATATTGACTCAGCTGTGCGAATATCAAAAACGCGGATTCCTGTAACTTAACGGAATCACTCGACACGCATTGAAACATAAACGGTAACAATTCAGGCCATCCGTTTTCCGGCAAAATATTAGACGCCAACTCCGATACGGTGTCGCACAGCTTTTTAGAAATCGATTTTGTGTTTTCAGATTGAATACACTGTAACAAGATCGACTTAAGATTAGATTGCGTAGAAAGAGACAGCCGCGGCCACAAAAACGCGTCGTCACGCGTGAGGAGTTTACGGAGTAGGACGGCAGACATGGCGCGTCCCTCGGGGTGAGGCGACTGCTGGAGAAGCTGAGCGAGCTTTAACGTTAGGGAGTCGGGATCGTGTTGTTTGCAGAGATTGAAAATGAGTTCGGCTTGCGATCGTTGCTCGTTGGAGGTAGACATCAAGTGAGAGATTAAGGTTTCAAAAGGGCCGGAGTCAGGACCGAGAATCGACGCGAGCTGAGCTTGTTGGAGGTGGTGAGTTGACTCGGCGGCCATGGCGACAACTTAGGGTTTTGTTTCTCTCTCTCTTTCTCTCTTACGGGAGAATTTGTATGTGAGCGTGTTTGGGGAGAGAGAGTGTGTGTAATTCGGGGGATTTTTTAAAAGAGAGTGAGAGAGAGAGTGTGGGGTCATCGGATTAAATGACGTGATTAGCTGTAATTGTTTAATTAATGATGATTAAACTTTCGTCCTTTTTTTATTTTTTTATTTTTGGTTTTGGAGGGAAACGAAATGGTGTCAAAAATAAATTACATATTGGGGTAAGAACATTTAGGTCCCTTTATTATTAATTTTTTCATAAATGGTCATATATTTTGTCAA
>JAXCLQ010000005.1:3863092-3873454 GCA_035584115.1 Cedrela odorata | reverse complement strand
TCCTATTAAGAGCTCTAGCAATATTAGTATTAAAGACAAGTTTTAAGAGCTCAATCATTTTTTCTAGAGAGAAGAGGTTCAAGTGTCTTCAAGTATAAAGTGGGAGTAATTTCCTCTCTAATGAATTTGAGAGTACAAACTTTATGAACTATACCATTTATGGACCTATCAAAGTTTTCGGTAGACTCCTAACTAAGAATTACAAATTATATCATATATGAACTTATCAAATCTCTCATTTAACCTTTAATTTAAGATTTTTGGACATATGGACTTATCAAACCTTCTGTTAGACACTTAACTAAGATTTTTGACTATATCAAATATAAACTTATCAAACCCACTGTTAGATTCAAGATATCAGTTCTCAAAGAAACGACAAGTCTTCACATTATTTATGACATATATAATTCTATTTGCAAGAAGAACAAATGGATTTTCTCTATGCATCATTCACCTATTAGTTCTAATGCCACATTATGAGATGATTATTACAATATGAACAAATGAATCCTATTTCCTTATATCAACTAACAATTTTCTCACACATTGATAAGAGAAACATAAATTTTTTGCTTGAATGCAACGTTGACATAGATGGGGAAGAAAACCACTCACCGTTGGCACATTTGCAGGCTGAAAACTTGGCGCTTGCTGACCGGAGACGAGCAATGGAACACTGCCGGAAGTCGGATAATTTCTGAAACTAAACTCCATTGATGCATCAAGGTTGTGTTGAACTACACTGGTACATGCATGGTAGCAAAATGTGCTGAAACATTAATAAACAGAAGAACAAACAACTTGCCCAAATTAAAAGCAATAACAAAAAAAGAACATCAATAGTCACAGATGCCGTGATTTATACAAATTTAATAAATAAATTATATCAAATTTATTCACGAGACACCGTATAATTACGTCATGTATGTTGCCAAATCCTGGGCTTTATATATTTCAAGCCCAACAATCGTACTTTCTTGAGCCCAGTTTCGGCCCAAATAACAAAAGCACTGTCATTAAATTATTTTTGAAGGTATTTTATCAGATACCTCCCCTAAATTTTGTAATAATTTTACTTCATAACAAATCTTATAAAAAGATGCACTTATCTCCCTTTTATGTTACTTTCACCTATATATATAATTTATTTATTTTTTATAAATAAAATTTTAATTTACTCATCATTTTTTAATTTATTTATATTAGGTACTAATTTATATTCTAAATTTTTACTAATATAAAATTTTAATTAACTTAAAATAGATACCATTAATATATCATAATATTATTAAAAAATAATTTATATTAAAATTTTAAAATATCATAATACAATTATTGTGGAATACAAATGCTCTAAATAATAAAAATTAGAATATTTCAATATAGTTATTATTATTATTATTATTATAATCAACGTCGTTTGAATATTTTATATAATAAAATTATTTTTTTTAATATAGATTATGAATTTTATATTGAGTAATATTATATTAAATAAGAATGAGCATATTATAGTTTTATTTATAAAAAATTGAATAAATTATAAGTATATTTATTTTTAATTAGTCATTTACGATTAAAGCAACGTAAAAAAAAGAAATAAACGTGCATTTCTATAAAATTTATCATAAAGTAAAATTATAACAAAATTTATCACAAAGTAAAATTACTATAAATTTTAAGAGAGATATTTGATAAAATCTCTATCTTAAATAAGGTTTCATTGGTGGTCCTCCTTCCGTATTAGAATAATATAACGTCTAACAGTCAAAGCCATTCAACACTACTTCCAAATTTGCCCAAATATAAAAATAAAAAAGCAATTATATACCCAATAATAATTATTTTAATTAAATTATATTACGTATTTTAGTTATTTTTTAAAATTATGGTAATTATTATTATGATTAATTAATTTTAAAATAAAAATTGTATATAATAAAATTTTATATGCAGCCATATTTGGTGGCGATGAACGGTGGATATGGGTAATGATTGACCCAATTCTGACCGTTAATTCAAACTACCAGTCTTGCAATCCACCGTGTGATTGGAAGGTCGTTGACTTGTTGCATACTAATTTAGTAGGTCCGGCTGTATCTTCTTTGACTTTCAATCTATTTCTTTTTATTTTTTTCCTTTAATATTTCTTTTGCAAAATTCTAATAATTTTAATAATTATATATTGTTTGTATTTTTTTTAATAAATAAAATAGCATGAAAAGTTACAAATTATAATTCATCTGCCGAAATTTTATCGTGTCAGCCATTTAAAAACAATAATTTTTATTAAATAAACGATTGAATATTATAATAATGTTTTATATACAAGGATATGAATATTTTTTAGACACATATTTAACATATATAACACTAAAAAGAGAGCAAAAGAAAATTAACTCGTTACTATAAAAAGTAAATAAGAATATTTTCTTTCCCTTTTGTGTTTTTTTCTCTTTTTGTAAGAAAAAAATTAATATTTATTTATTTATTATCATGTTTAGATTAAGAAGAAAAATATTTCGCATACACCGTTTAATAAAACTATGTTATATATTTAGTGTAAGAAGAATTTTCGACCCGTAAGTGAATATAATTACTTGTAATTATCTCTCTCTCTCTATATATATATAATATGCAAAAACACATAATTATTTTCTCCTAATTAATGCCCTAAATGTGTGAAAATAAAATTGGTTCATGTTTCTCTTCCAACCTAGTCTACTTCTTCTTTGCCAAACTCTTATTTGAAGGGAAAATTAGTTTTAGGAGAAGGGAAAAAATAAAATAAAGAAAGAAACAAAATATTTCGTGAATAATTTTCAAACTTACATTATGTAAACTTATACATAATAGAATTAAGAAGCACTGATAACACTGACAACAAATTATGTACACACACATAGGTAGAAAGCAGCTACTCTCTCTATGTTGATATAGATATATACAAGTAAAAGAGAAATGCTTTCAGAAAACAAATATATGTTGCATAGATTGAACATTCAGAAGCTTTGCATGGATGACAAGCTAATTTCTATAGTGCTTTTCATATTGTAAACAATGAAGAGAACGATAACAAAGAAAACATACCTCAAAAGCACTTTTTCTGCTAGCTTTTTTCACCAAATGTTGTTGCCATATGACGATGAAACAATCATAAAATGAGATCATGAAAAATTATATATATATATAGAGAGAGAGAGAGAGAGAGAGAGAGGGAGAGAGAATTCTTTGTATGATATGAGAGAATTGAAGAATTTTTTGTAGAACCCTAGAAAGTTTATAAGTTGTTGAAGAATGAAGGACACAAGGCAGGTTTTGATTGGATATGACTAGTAGATTTGTGTGCATATTTTTTTAGAATAATAACATTTGAATCACTAAATTATATTTTTTTCACAAATAAGGATAAAATTTTTTTATTTGAACAAAAAGGTCCCTAATTTATTCATTTATTTTTTTATTGCTAACACACAAAAATGATAAAACTTCTAATCTTAAAATTGAGATGTAGAGACGAGTTCTATCAAGATAAATATAAATTCTTTAATTTTTATTAAAATAACTTAACTACTCTTAAGTTTTAATTTACATATTTTAAACCGACAAAATATACTTTTATTTGTATAATTATGAAAATTTAGGGATCTGAATGTTATTATCCCTACGTAATTGTTTGGAATAACCGGCTGCCGCTAGAGAATTGGAAGAAGATTGTCAAAGAGTAACCAAACATTCCATGCCAAAATTGGGTCATGAGAAAAAAGTTAGACAGACCAAACTTTCTTTGCATTTGTTGAAGACAAATATTATTTCTATGCATGCAATTACAATTGCAATTGCAATTGCAATTGCTACTTCTTTTTATTTATGGTTTCCTTCAAACTCAACAGCCAATCAGCTCATTTAATCAAATTTATGGACCGTAAAGAAAATTATTTGGTTTATCCAAATTGTAAGTTATGTGCATTAACGGTTACGGTAATCGTTTTTAAATTTTACGTTTATATTTCAAGTTTTTTATATTGTTTATTTTAATTTTTATATTAAAGAATGTAACAATTTCTGTATGTATTGTAGCCAAGTTCCGTGTACAACATACTTATGTATATAATGAAATCACATAGCATTTTATAAACAAAATTGAAGTATTAGATTAAGATATGCATAGCTTTGCTTGTTGGCGGTATGTTGAAACTTTGATAGCATGGCAGAGAAGGGAACAGGGAACAATTTTGTAGGTATACATACAAAATATAGGGGAGCAGCTATTTGGTAGTTGGGTTGGGGCATTAATCTAGAAACTGTACCAACTGTCCTAAGTTTTAGGGCACATCGTGTTTGACTGAATTAATAGAAAATTCTATTCACGTAAGAGAAATATTATTCAAGGACTTGTATGCAACCTACCATTCTACATCTAAATGTATAGATAGATGTATATGTTGAAGTACTTTATAAATAAGTGCTTTTTATTGAAAAAATAGTGCTTTTTACGAAAGCAATTACGGAAGCAGCTTCAGATTATTGTACCAAACTAATGAAAGAATAGTAATTAACTTGAGAGGTGCAATTAACCTACCATTCCTCGTCCACAAAAATGAACTTGAGAGGCCAAAAATTATTTGGCCATTAAATATGATTGGACTGGTAGGTAAAAGTAAGGTATTTATTAAAATTTTTTTAACTATTGTGTTTACAAAATTAAGTAAAATTATTTATTTTTATAAAAATTTATGAATTTAAGAATAGATTTACGAATTTGGATTGAAGTGATGTGATTTTTAATCCATTTTTTATACAAATTTATTGGTTTATAAATGAGCATTGCAGATTCTTCAAGTGAAGAATCTCACCAGGAATGGATCCTGAAAAGTTGTACTGTATCATATCAAGATGGACTAACTTGCTAAGAATAGCAAACCCATTTCCTGGAATTTCACCATGAATGTAATTTGAAGACAGGTCAAGAAAGATCAAGGTTTTAACCGGAAACAATGGTGTTAAAACCATGGAAGTTACCAACACAGGATCCAATAAAGATGGCGTTAAAACAAGGGAATCAGGATAGAGATCAATCACAGCCCTGGAATCTGTTGATTGAGAAGAACTGCAAACTACTCTTTCCCATTTGCAACAATCTGAGCTGGAATTCCATGTCACCAAGCCAAATAATGGATTGTCTGAAGAAGTGTAGGAAGCTTTGATGAAGGAAGATTTGAATTGGAGAAGTCCTTGTTTCTGATATTCAGGACAACAAAGAGAAGAAGCGATGAATAAGATAATCAAGAGTCTAAATAGTTGGTTTTGTTTATCCATTTTTTGGGTTTCTTCTCTTTTTTGGTTCAATATTAAACAAATTATATATATATAGAAGTAGGAAACAGTGAGCTAAAACTAAAGGAGCTTCACATGCAGCACTGAGCACTTGTGCTAAAAGCAGGTTTAAGAGTCAATGTTTGGAAATTCAGCGGAAAGGATATGGAAAAGCACTTAAGCTTGTTCTTGAAGTGTGGTTGTAAAACAGTTGAAGAGTGCTAAAATTCCTTTTTTCTGGTTTGACTTGACTTGACTTTGTTAAAAGGGAGAGTGCCCATTAAATTTCCCACTTCTTTCATTGCAACCAAGGAGAAACAAGAACATAATCACATATTCAGTTCATTTCAGCAACACCCATTTGCATATTCTGACGATTTCTCATAAAAGTTTGAGACTTGCAGGCTTTAAAACAAGATATAAGAATATATATTTTTTGAACAAATTCAATGTGAATTAAATTTGAATTTACGATTATGGAAATTGGGTAATGGGAAATAATAAAAAAAAAAAACTAAGTGCAATGAACTTCTGTCTTTATGAGGTTACATTTTCTCTGCCACATTAGGAAATGAATAATTAGTTTTTTTAATTGTGAGTCCTGAAAATAGCAATTATGTACCACGAAGAGTCTCTTCATTGACATAGAAGTAGGCTGCCGAGGGAAAAACTTTTCTACTAATCATGTGTAATTTTTACAATTCAACTTGGCATTAATACTCTGAAAGCCAAGATTTTGTGTACTGTTTACTGCCCTGAATTTTATATGAGTAATGACATTCAACTTCGGAGCTTAGCACACATTTTATATGGTATTCATGTAGTACTTGTTGGTCTTCAGGCAGCAGTTACGGAGCCACAGATCTGTAAGGGCATGATTTTGCCATTCATCTGAATCTGTCACAAACATTCTTTGCCATTTATTGCACTTGAATAATTTTCCCATTCATCCTGTAGGCAACTGTAGGCAACTGCATGCTCTTGAAAAGGGAAATCTGTGATTGTAATTTTTGCAAATCCAAACTAGACTATAGCCGAGTCCAAAATTTTGATAGAATGCTGCTACACCGCTGACTATTTCTGATGTGTTGCGTTTCAGTGCTATAACGACACCTCCCAAGTGACAGAGGAACTAGTTCAGAAGATCCTACAACTGGGACTTGAGCCTGGGAAGGCCCTCTACCCAAGGAACTACTGCCGCCGGTAAAGGTCAGTTTCTTGAAACTGAATCCGAATATGCTAATTAATCACAAGGCCAGTCTTTCTGCAGCTTCCTAATCCCAAATCTATTCGTTGCTGCTGCTTCGTGTTGGTTCATTCAATTTAAAGCGCCGATTGAACATGATTGATAGATCTTACATGAATACTGAGGCTTGCAAATGTTGGGTATTTAGTTGATTTTATTCTCTGTAATTGAAATGTTACAAACATCTCCATAGTTATATCAAGTCAAGCTTGCCATAGAATAATAAACTTTTGATTATCTCTTGTGGTTGTGTACAAATGCAAAAGCATTTTCTGTTGTCATTTTCCTTGACAAATTTCTTCAACTTCTTTTGATTGACTTTAGATTTTGGGACAAATTACACAAGGAGTGATTAAGAAATGAAATATAAAATTACTCAAAGTCACTTGTCACCGCCATTGGAAATAATTTTTTATAAGGTTGATGACACTTCAAACTTAACTGGCAAATTAAACCTGCTATTTCTAAGTTTGACATATTAAACATATTTATTTCTAAAATATACGAGAAATATTGACAAATAATCTCTTGCCGGCGAGAGTTTAATTCATGTTAGTGAAGTCTTAGTATAACTAGTATGACAAATAATTATTGGTTGGCGAGCGGTGAGAATTTTACATGTCATTTATTCAAAATAACGAGTATGATAATCATTTTATTAACTAATTTTTAAACACCGACATTTTTAATTAGAGATTTATTAATATCAATTTTTGAATCATATGGATAAAAAAAAGAAAAAATAATTTAAAATTTTATATTTAATATAAAATAAAAAGACTTATTTTAAATTAAACCAAATGAGGTAAGTAAAAATTGCTGACATGTATGCACAAAAAAGCTTATCAAAGCAATTATGTCACACTTGGGGCTACTTGGAATTTACATACTCTAGCAAATTAAATACTATGTATGAAGGGGGGAAAAATATTATATTTAAATTTAATCACTAATTTGAACTAACCAAAGGTTATGGTGGGCTTAAATGAATGAGGACCCTACATCATCATCATTATAATATTAAGCAATGCTTGACTTTAACCCCATTAATTTTTGTGATAATAACATTAGAGTTTCTAATTTTACTTTTTCATAAATAAAGACAAAGTTTATCTATTTGTAACAAATAAATACTTAATCATTATTAGAATTATTAAAATACCCTTTAATGTTAAGTTACATACTCTAATATTGTAGCAATTAAAATTAAATATAATAAGGCAATTTCATCACTAGAATAGCGTCCACGATTATTTGTTATAAATGTATAAATAAAAAAAATATATATATACTTATTTATAAAAATATGAAAAATTAGAACTTCGGATATTATTATTGCATTGATTTTTATATTTAGGACATTGAATTGCCTATCACATATAGGTGAGGAAGAGGAAGTAGGCATCATTTACAAGCATACATACCAACAATAAAGAAAAGGCTAAAATTTGAGATTTTGTTAGCATTGGAGAATCTCACTCTCTTCTTTCTAATCATATAATCATAGTAAACAAGGTGTTAATTTGCAATAATTTAAATTAGTTATGTTAAATGATTTACAAATAAATATTGGGTAAGCAAAGGCTAAAATAGAATAGAATATCTCAAAGTGCATAATTATTTAATAGAATAATAACAAGAGAAAAGCATATTGTATTTCTCCATCTTCAAAAGGCAATATATAATTCCAAGAAATACAACTTTTTTGACAAAATTTTTTAATTATTATTTTTTTAACATACGCACACACGCGCGTATTTTCTCTAATTTTTTTATTACCAAAACTGTTCAACTAGAAATGTACAATACTCGTAATTAATATAGTAGATGGTGTGACCTTGTCACAATTTTTCTATTAGATCAAATCATTTATGATAAAAAAGGATGAAAGTTCAAGAAAATGAAAGTATTAGATACGAGAAAAATCTTTCAAAAAATATTTTTTTTGAAATAAGTCAATTAATTTAGGATCGATCACTTAACTTTACTTTACAACATCATTTATTACATCAATTAAAATATTTAAGTTTTTTTTTTTATCGAAACTTTATAAATAATTTGTATATCAGTACCACCCAAATTAAAATGTGAAATATTTAATTAATTATAGGTGGCACAAAATTAACCAACCACCAAACACCAAATACCTAGAAAATCTTATTGGGTGCACCCACCGAACGAATGGGATATATAAAAAAACAAAGAATATAAAAGAAAGTGAGAATCTTCTTGGACTCCATTCATAATTCATAATTCATAATTCATATGGGCCATCAACAATCATGTCTCACGTGTTATGAAAGTGTCAAAAACATTATTTGATCTTTTATGGCATGATAATTAATAATAATAATATTAATTTTCAAATTTAAATATTCACACTTAATAAATAATATGCAAATTGGTTAGTATTTAATAGTTTTATAGTAACTTCATGCTGAGTCAAGTAATTCAACATTAAGTTAAGTTAGCTATAAATCATAAATAAAATTATATTATATATATGTGTGTGTGTGTGTACAGAGGGAATGGGTGAAGATTCTTTTATATATGTGAATGTGATGAGTCTTCTTCTTGGAGGATTTGTTTGTGTAGCAATAATTTTGTTTGAAGAGGTGAAGAAAGAGCATTAAAATGGGAAACTTCAAAAGGGTTTGTGTGTTTTGTGGAAGTAATTCTGGAAATAAAATGATTTTCAGTGAAGCAGCTCATGATCTTGCTACACAACTGGTAATCATTCATTTATTCTTTCTCTTTTTATATAACTTTCTCTCTTTCTTTCTCTCATATATTATCTTCAGAAAAAAAAAAATGGTGGATTTTGAAGGTATTTTAATGGAGGAAATTGAATTAATTTGCAGGTTGAGAAGAAAATAGATTTGGTTTATGGAGGAGGAAGTGTTGGCCTTATGGGTTTAGTTTCTCAGACTGTTTTTGACGGTGGATGCCATGTTCTTGGGTATGTCAAAATTCTTAATAATAATGAAAAAACAAATAAATACAAATATTAAAAAATATTAATTTAAAGTTTTAAGTAAGTGTGTGATATATATATATATATATATCATTGAGTATAATTACTTTATAATATTTATAATTATTATTTTTATCGTCATCAATATTATTATTGATACAAATTATTATCATCGTCATTTTCATTTTTATTATTATCATCGTCATTGTTGTCCAATTTTTTATTTTTCTTATTTAATAATATCTTTTTTTAATCATATTTTAAATATTAATTTTTCGTTTTTTGTTAGGGTTATTCCAACAGCTCTTGTTCCAATTGAGGTAGTTAATTAAGATTATAAAATTTGTGTTTATCTTCTTAATTTCTCTCCATTATAATTATAACAATTATTTTTGGGGTAAGAAAATGAATAAATTAAATTTGTAAAACTATATATTTTCAGATATCAGGACATACAGTGGGAGAAGTGATTATAGTATCTGATATGCATGAAAGAAAAGCTGAAATGGCTCGTCAAGCTGATGCTTTCATTGCACTTCCAGGTTTTTATATATATAAATAAATCTTTATTTTTATATTTCCACATTCCTATCTTATGTTTGATTGTTGAAGGAGGATATGGAACAATGGAAGAATTGCTTGAGATGATAACATGGTCTCAGCTTGGCATCCATACCAAACCAGTAAGACTAAGTCTGCTGCCGCCATTAGCATTTTTTAAGAATCAATTCAACAAATATACTAATATTACTAAAATCTTGCAATTAAATTTTGATTGGCAGGTGGGTGTTTTGAATGTTGATGGATATTATGATTGTTTGCT
>JAXCLQ010000005.1:3823609-3838283 GCA_035584115.1 Cedrela odorata | reverse complement strand
GCACAAAACAAACTTTCTGCCAATTAGCAGAGCCAATATCCATTATCTTACGCTCCTGCAAAACGTTCACGGTTGTGTGCTCAAAGCGGTAAATAATTACCCATATGCATGGAAATCATTTATTTTTAGAAAATGAGATGATGAGAATCACCTCTAAGTGTAGCATATATAAATCAGAATCCAGAATCAGGTTTTCTCCAATGTGAAATATCCAACGTGGAACAATTTTATCCCTCCAAATTCCGAAATTTCTTGGGAAGGCCCATATCAATCTACTGTAACCAGGGCTAACAGGGACACAAATAAAAATCAAGGCCATTCTCTTTTGCTCCGACTTCTGCACATGGACGGAAATGTACATAGATAAAATTAGATGCCGGAAACAAAAAGAATACAATTGAAGAGTTCTAAATCTTAATTTAACTTGTTGGCTTCTGCCGATGATGTAGATCCATTACCTTGATCATTCTCCAATGGTTCAGTATAAGCATAAAAGATACAAGGTGCAATAAATTTGCCACCACCCAATTCGTGCTTTGCAATGAAACCATTTATGTCTATTTTCTTGACACTCATTTCAATTGGTGTGCCTCCTTCCCTATCAAGCTTTTCTGTTAAGAAAATTTTTAGAATTAACCATAAATATATATATATTTTTATATGTAGAGAACAGAATTGACTTGAAACAAGGTTAAATTTATGCAGAATTCTTTTCTACCTTTAGGTTGCTTAATAGGCGTCAATCCGTAATGTGCATATGGAATATGAGAAGGGTCCATAAGATTTTCCAATAAAACCTCATACCTGAAAATGCAATTTACTTAGAATTAGAACAATCGCTTAACTTGCATCCAACTGGCTGTGGTTGTTACCGCTTGACTCAAAAGCTTAAGCACAAACAACAATATTATGCTCTAACAGTAGTTGAAGTAAGTTCATGCAATTTTGTTGAGGATTCTCGCTGAATAGTTAATAGAGTACAATTATGACAGAAGTTATCCCTTTTCTATAAAGAAAACATATCAAAAATCTTAAATGAATGGGAGCTTAGAAGCAAAAGCAATATATAATTTCAACTACAAGCTAACTGAATTAGGAGAAAACGGAAGACTCAGAGACATTGCATACCCACAAGGAATATCTCGATTTCCAAACAATTTCGTAAATGAAAGATCATCTAGTTCCGGGATGTAAGGAGGTTTCTTAGTTTTGATAATATCTTTATACTGAGGATCAATGTTGGGCCAAAAAATTTAAAAATTAAAAATTTAAAAAATTAAAAATTTAAAAAATACACTAAAAGATAAATTTTAGTATTTTTTTTTTTTATCTTTTAGTATATTTTAAAAATTTATTTATTATTATTTTTTTAAATTTACAATTTTATTATAATAAATTTTATTATAAATAAAACTAATTTTATCACTTCTTACTTATTATGTATGGTTAAAAAAATAAAAAAATTAGTTATTAATAAGAAATTAAAAAAATTAAAAATTTAAAAACATACTAAAAAAATAAAAAAAAAAATTATTTTTTACTTCGCTTAGATACTGACATCTGCTATCATACGCTCCTACGATGAGAAACCGAAGATTTTATGATCATCTACAACCAGAAACAATTGAAAGTTTACGATTCAATTCCAAGTTTAACATCAATCCAGCAGGTATTTACAATAAAATTTGGATACAGAGCAAAAGATATGAACATATATCTTGAAAACGTTTCCAGAAACTACTTGAGCTTCAACAAAACTGAAAACTAGTTCATGTTACATGATATGGAACATATTGAAAGCAAAGAGATAGGAATCACCTCAATGTGAAGCAGATATAAATCCGAATCCAGAACAGTTTTTGTCTAATATAAAAGAACCACCTTGGAAGAATTTTATCAATCCAAATGCCTAAGTTTCTGGGGAAGCTCTATATCAATCTGCTATTGCCTGGACTAACCAGAACACAAATGAAAATCAAGGCCATTCTCCATTGCTCCAACTTTGAACCAATTAAAATGTATATACAAGTAAAGAATCCGGAAACATGAAGAACGAAAAATTGACATAACGAAATGATATTGACCTTTACCCTTTTGGCTTCTGCAGATGATGCAGATTCTGCAGATTGATCCACCACAGGATCAGAATATATATAACAGATACAAGGTGGAATAAATTTGACACTGCTCCGTTCCTGCTTTCCAGTTAAACCATTTATGTGTAATTTCTTGATACTCTATTCTAGTGGTCTTCCCCCTTCGATATCTGTCCTTCCTGTGAATCAAATTTAGCATTTGTGACACAATTTCATATATGAAGAGAACAGACTTGACTCGGAATTCTTATCTACCTTTGGGTTGCCTGGTAAGCATCAATCCGAAATGTGCATATGGAACACGATAATGGTCCATTAGATTTTCCACTAAGACCTCATACCTGAAAATGCAGTTTACTTACAACAAAGCAATGTTAATTTCAATTAAAAGCTCACTGAAGGAGAAAATGGAAGACTTGGATCATTGCATACCCATAATAAATATCTCGACTTCCCAACAACTTCGTGAATGATGGATCATCGAGTTCCAGGATGTTAGGAGGAGTCTTAGTCTTGATAATATCTTTGAATTGAGGATCAGTGTGTGGCCAAAACCACAAAATTTCATCTGCACAGTACTTAGATAAACTGCTGCACATGCTTTCTTGAATGTGTGAACCTGCATATTGCATAATTTGACGAAAAGGTAAGTGAAAGAACATAAGAAAAACTAATCTTCAACTTCAGATGCGATGCGACGACAAGAGATTAGTGTAGCTATCTGTTTGTATGACAGGAACCAAAAGATTGTGAGAATCAAACTAGGAAAGCTAAATTTAGACTCCGGAAATGTCTTATTGTTTCTCATTCCTTCTGCAAAGAAAGACAAGGTAAACAAGAAGCTAAAACGAACAGATATACTATTTCTTTGATTCCCAGTTAGTGAGAGGGATCTTAAACTAAGAAATAGATTTTAGTAGCTAAAAGGATGCTAATCAAAAGAATATCCTGAGCAATTTCAGTAATCAGTTTTTTGATATTCCTGGTATAGTAGATACCATCTCAAATACAATAATACTCAATTTGATGGAATTGTTTGATCTTAAAGGGGTCCCTCTATAATTTTGCACTCAAAGGTCATTAATAACTTGATTATTTTATATAATAGTAAATAGAAACAACACATAGGGAGTTCAATTGAAACTAAGAAATATACGCCTGCCTGCAATCTACACCACAATAAATGGAGTTTTCCAAGAAAATCTGATAGTGGAGGAAGACCTCCTGGGAATAAGAGTCATTGAGCTAAAGAGAGAACCAAAAACAGATCTTTTGTGTATAATCCTACTTAATATCAAATGATACCAGTTATAGTATGTAAACCAATACATAGACCAAATAATACAATGCAAGCAAAAGATCGTAGATTCATGGAGATTCTCGAAGTCTTTAGCACATTAATAGCTGAAAATAATCTACTTTCTATGATTGATTCATTAACAGAAAAAGGAAATTAAGTTATCTGATCAAGGTAGAATTGTTCAACAAATTCTATACGCGTGGGCAGAAATTAAATTGAGTGCTACATTATGTCATCAATGAAGGAAAAAGAAAACAAAAATGAAGCTTTCGAAAACTTCTTGTTACCGGAGGACCATCTGGGCATGCCTGAGGGATAAATTTGCTGTGACCAGAGCCATTGAAACACCAGCCATGGTAAACATTTTGCAATCAATTCTTCCTTCAGACAATGGAGCCAATCTGTGAGGACAAGCATCAGCAAAAACTCTCCATTGATTCTCATTCCTGTCCCACCAGACCACAACGTCAAGTCCTAAAATCTTCTTTGCATGTGGCATTCTCTAGTCCAAATCAGACAATGGCATCACTGGATACCATTGTGAAAACCAGTCAAATTTCTCTTCTTGTGTTTCAGTCTCAAGTTGTGATTCAGTTTGGTCAACGTTTTCTGATGAAACTGTTGGTGATGACGATAAAATGCTGAAATTTTGGATGATTTTAATGTGAAATGTGAAGTTGATATTGGAGCCAACCGAAATTTAAAAAATCTGGGCATGGAAAAATGAGTTTTGTAAGGTGTTTTTGGGTTGGAAAATAATGAAACAGAGGGGAATTTCAGAGCTTCCACGGCTGCATGCAGCTTTCATTGTCAAACTAGAGAGAAAACAAAGATTGAAAGTATGAAAGAAGATGATTTTTTTTTTTTTAAAGATTTAAAGGATAGTATAATGATAATTGTGTGATTCAAGTTGAAAATGGTGCAGATGGATGTAATTTTCAATAACTGATTATAAAATGAAAATAGTTTATTGATTTCGAGGTCTACATACATAGTGATTTGAAGTCAATATTTTAACTTTTATGTTGGTTGACAATTTAATCAGGAACTTTCAAAATTCATTTAAAATCTATGCGACCATTTTTGCTAACATGTGAGATTTTCAACCTGTAGCAAACCAGCAAGGAGAAAAGAACATCTTTCATTCAGTTTGTTGTACCATGGATGAAGACTTATGGGTGAAAAATGGTAGCATATATAGTACTATAGATTAACCTGTCTAATCAAATGGGCCGATCTGACACAGATACGATGTAAAAAAAAAAAGAAGGTCTAACATGGTACACAAGTCCACATAAACTTGGACACTCACATCTTTCATTGATTGAAATCATGTTCATATAGCTAAATCAAGACTTCTGACACATCCATTAACTCAATAATATTCAGGTGAATGCCAAAATCAAATCAATTGTCAAAAATTTTGAAAATGCCATACAAATCGAGGCATGTGATTCATTCAAGAAAGTAGAGACAATACTTGCTAAAAAGCTGTTAAGAGTGCTACATTGTACAAAATTTATACATTCCTAGAGCTCAATCTTGCAAAAATATTGAGATCCGGCAGATTTCTAAACTCTCACAACAACTTCAAGTGTTGAGACTGACATGGTTAGAGCATTCTTCCTACTCAAAAGTCAATTTCTTCAAAGAATCTACTTTAAAATCTCAGCCAACATTCTTGTCCATCTGGACGTCTCTAAGAGCAAAATTTGTTGGGGGTCTATCTACGGACAATGTACCTTCTAATACCTTAACCACTTCGCCAATGGAAGGTCGTAAAAATGGCTGGTTTTGCATACACCAAAAAGCTATTCTCACAGCTCTTTCTACCCTTTCGGATTCGTTGCTTCCCTCCAAATTCAGTTCTCCGTTCATCTTGTGAAATAAATTATGCATATTGCTGCTGACAATGTCCCTCTTGCATGTCACAATTTGTAGCAACATTTCCCCAAACATGTATATATCTCTCTCTGGTAGAGACTCAGAGGACGAAGCTACCTCATTTCCAAGTAAGCTTCGAAGTCCAAAATCTGTCACCTTGGGAACCAACTTTTCATCAAGCATGACATTTTCAAGCTTCAAATTCCCGTGAGCAACACATGCTTGGCATTCCAAGTGTAAATAGGCAAGTGATCGTGCAATTCCAAGGCCAATATCGAGCCTCTGTAGCCAATTTCCTTCATTTTGAGCCTGCCCGGCGTTGAATAACCAATTATCAAGAGAGCCATTCGGTACATACTCGTATAACAAAATGGTGTGTTCAGGCTCAAAACAGAAGCCCTTTATGGAGACAAGATTCCGATGGTGCATTCTGCCCAAGGTAGAAACTGCCATTCTGAAATCTTTCTCAGTTGCTACAACATTCAGCACCTTAGCGATAACTGGCATTTTGTTGGGAAGTAAACCTTTATAAACAGATGGGCCAAGTTGATTCCCGAAGTTTGCAGTCAGCTCTCTAATCTCTTCGTAGGACATGAGAACACCATAATGTGGGTTCATTTGAGCATCTTTTCTGAATGGGATCCTTGTTTGAGCCTTGATCTTCCGTCTCCGATATATAAACCAAAAAACAAACATCTCAATGCTCAAAAATCCCGAGACTGTTACCAAAATTATCAAGGCAATAGCTCCCACAAAAGCTTTACTGTCACCTCCACGATCAGTTACTCCTTCAGATAATATAGGAATTGGTTTGGCATTATTGTGAGGATTAGCTCCTCGAGCAGAAACTGCCTGAGGAACCAAGCATACTTTCAAGAACGAATTTGCAGGAGCAGATGGGTTGCTATATCCACTAATGAAGCTGGTTCGTTTGATTGTGCAAAGTCCCGAACCATCATTCTTTGAAGTTACTGCAATGCAAGTAGAGTCATTCGAGCAGTACTCTTTACAGTCTTCCTCATTTAGCATCAAATTAACATCAAGCGGAGGATAAAGGCCATAAAGAACTGTCTGCTTCAAAACCATCATACTTGTATTCATCTTGCAATTCCCTAAATCCACCATTTTCCGGCACCCAGAACTAGCCATATCCACGGCAGGAAGATCATTTTCCCAATATACAGAAGTATCATGCAGACAATCACAAATAGGTCCCGTGGAATTGTACCCACATATGCTGTACAAACCACAAGAACCAAACACATCACATTGATTCTGAACTGCTTGCCACCCTACCCTCCATACATGAACCACATTATCCCAAGAGTACATTCTTAAATTTCCATCTGAATCAATCCTAAGATGCCTCAAAACCACAGACAGGTCGCCAAAATCCTTACTCGATATGGACCAAACCGTTCTATTACTACCATCAAACAGCCCCAAAAGACCACTAGAATCAAATCTTGCTTCCTTAATAACACCACCATATGAGCTCAAATGAGTTTTCCAATAAGTCACATTGTTTTCCCACACCAGGGCAAGCTCACCAGAACGGCGAATCACAAAATTATAAAAGCTAGAGGTCGATTTTGTAGAAGAGGCTCTTAAAATTTGAGGAAAGTGAAAATTCTGGCCAGGAAGAAGAGTGTTTGTAGGGCTATTAAAGCTCTCCCAAAGCACATTATCTTCACTACCCATTAATACCAAATTTCCAGTGTTCAAAAGAGTAGCTTTTTGAACACCTAAACTGGAGGTATTACTACTCCAAACAATAAAATTACTAGGGTTTTCAAACAAAATCAACCTGCCATCCAAATTAAGCCTAATTGTGGAATTCTCAGATACTCTCAAACCACCACCAACAGTCCAAATAGGCAAGTTTCCAACTTTATCTACTAAATTATACCTAATACCCACAACAAATCCATCACTAACACTATCTTTTGAACTACTTTCCAACAACCCAAATGCAAAGACTCCATTTTGAGAAACCCAAGTTTTACTTCTATCTAACCCGGAAATCTCAAAACCAAGAGGAACTGAAACCATAGCAAGCTCATCACATATCCCACAAAATGCAAAACCCAGAAACAGAATCACAGATAAAACAGAACTGAACTTCTTAAAGCAGCAAACTTTAACATTCTTACCATGAAAATGATTGATGGGTATCTCAGAATTCACCTGAGTGAGCCAAATTTCACACATTTCAGCAGCAAAAAGGTGCCAAAGTTCAAAAGAGTTGAGTAGTAGCAAACACTAGGAGAAGATGAGGTGTGCAGAGAATATTTGAGGTGGATATAAAGTCACGAGAGAGAAGGGAAAGCAAGACATGAAAGAAGTGCTTTTTGGTTCAACTTTTGATACAAAGTGAGTGAATTTTGAATATTTGAGAACTACAATCAGAAGAAGATAACAAAAAAATTTGTGTCTTTTTGAGGGAACCGAAGTTATAGTTTTTTTCCACTAACTAAAGTTTTATGGATTTTTTTTGGACAATTTTTCCTTATCTTCAGCCTCCAGTAGCCCCTGACCTTTTATGTTTTCACGAATAAAAGCATAATATATAGGTCCCTTAATCTAATTGACAAAAGCACCCTTGCAATATCAAATTGTCACCATCATAACTTTAACATATTAAAAGATATTCCTGCCATTTCGATTGGAATTAGGAATTTATTTATTGTAAATGTACAAACTATGTTCTTATTAACAAAAATATAAAATTTAATTACTTGAATGTTATTGTCCTTATATTACATTCATAATATAACATACTAATTTATAATAAGATAGAATGTTACACCATACAAATTCATGTCATAAATAAAATTTCAGTATTCATTAATTGAACTAATAAAATTTTAATCTCACTCACATGGGTATTAAAAAAAATTAATAATTTGCATTTATTAAAAGAATGTTATAAACAAGATGTTGTTTTGATAGTGATATTACTATATTATTATCGACATTATATTCTAAATTTCAATGATTAGGGTAAAGATTACAATGTAAAAGGCTAAGAAAAAAGGTTACTATGAGAAAAAAAAATTCAAACTCTCAATGATTTTGATTATTTTATAAATAATCACATAATCTTCCAATGGGAACACTTCAAATATGAATCCCACAAATTGTCAAATTGAGGCCCAAATTTTGTTATCACTCCATCCCCACAAAGATTTGCTATTTGGTCCACAAATTTTCCCTATATTCATCCCAAATAATAATAATAATAATACCCGGAAATATTAATGTTAAGACTTCAACTTTCAAAAAACTAAAATATTATTATTAAAAGAAATTAAATGAGAGGTGAAAAGTTGAAAGTAGAAAGTAGAAACAAAAAAACAAATGGTAGTGGTGGGGAGCATCTTCTACTTTTTCTGGTTTTGGAATTGCATGCTAATTTGCTTTCTGCATTTGTTACCATGCCAAAAGACAAAGCCTAGCTAAGCTACAAGGTAAAGTTTTTATTTTTCTTATTTATTTATTTTTTCATGAAACAATGTGACAAGGGCTTAAGAACTGAACAACAATAAGCAATTCTGGCATTTGCTTCTTGTCTTTGTCGTGTTTGGATTTTCTTCATTGATGTGTTATAGCAGCTTCCCACTTCTTGTTCTGGATATTTTTTGTTCTTTATTCTCAGCTTTACAATTTCCTTTTTGCAAGTTCTATGTATAAAACAGAGTTAAGTTTCTCCGAAGTTTTGATATAATTTTAGCCAAACTTCAATAATTTGAAAAACAGGTAAAAAACCCCCTTGCTAGTTAGGTTTCTGATAAATTTTGTTCAACTTCTGGAGAAGTTTCTGATGAGATTTTAAAAACTTATAGGAAATTTTTCCTAAAAATTTCACTAGATGTTGCTTCTTTCTGCTGATATTTTGATTGAGAAACCTCACCAAGTTAGCCTAAAAATCGACTTAATTATCACATCTCATGTCACTAGCAAATTAAAGTTTGAGAAGGTTATAAATCTTGAATTTTTCTACCAAAGTAGGTGGATTTTGGATGAAAGAGGCCTGCGTATCAATATCTACTTGGTTAGGCATTAGATTAATAAGTAATTCCATTTTTGTTATTAGTATAGTTAATTTTCTAAAATTTTCTCATTCAGCAAACGCCCTGCAAAATCTGAAATGAAAGCCTAAAAGCTACTTAAGAAAGAAAGAGTGAATATTTTCTTTTGTATTCAAAAGGCTTAAAAGCCACAGAATTTTATAGAATTTTTCCTTGTACTGTATAAAGTAATCAACAAAATTATCAAAAAAAAAAAAAAAAAAAGTGTACATGAAGTTGATTGTAAAAGAATGAAAAGCATTCCTATCATCTTCTCTATTCACACAAAAGAATTTTGGTCAATTTTGATATGATTCTACAGCATCTAGTGATATTCTTCTCTGTATGGACTTGACTTAGTTCTACCATGATGAATTATTTTCTCTAAATAATTTCCTTTTTCAGACACTGGTAAACTTGCAGTTGCTTCTATTTTGAAAGCAGAACACATTGGTGATGGCGTCAGTGGGTTGTACCCACTGATGGTATGAGGAGAAGACCTCAATCTTGTGCATCCAACGCTTTTTGGAGACAAGTGCAGACGTTCCAATGCTTGGAATTGGAGCTGGCACGGATAGTCCCTTACGCAGCCTATCCGAGGTCCTGCTCCTGTTGTCCATCTGCAGGATAGTTGCTTCCCCAGTTGATATGACTTCTTTCGTGAATTTATCCGTTGGAGAATTACTTCTTCAGGAATTGCTTCTTCTTCTTCATACTCTTCAGGCTCTTTGTCTGACAACTCTTTCTTCGCATCTATGTGTTGAAGTTTGGAAGGATATGCATATGCTCCTTTTACAGCCTCATAAACATCCGCTAGAGATGCTGCCGAGAACTTGTTACTCTCTTGTCTTTCAAACATCTCATTCCTTTTCGGTATGTCAATTTTAGGCAATTTCTTTGTAAGATCTCGGAACTTCATGGATTTGGGAAGTTCCAGTGGAGCATTAGTTTCATGTTGTTCTGAAGAGTAAGTTTTATCTAGGCTCAAGTCTTGAACATTGTTCTCATCGGTCTCTAATCCCTCAAGGGCTTGAGTTAAGTCCTCTTCGGATGAGTTGTTCCTCATGTGCATACTGTTTCTTTGTTTACCATCTGAGATTTCTTCTTCATCTGCTGGATTCATCTGAGTACAACAAAAAGACGATGCATTATCAGAATAAGCTCGTTTAATTCACTTTATCAAGGAAATGTTATCGTACTATAAAATTAATTGTACCTTGACATATGCGAGATCAACATTGTTTTCTTTAAGGAATGAGACAAAGTCCTTGAAATTTTGTTCTGTTGGGCGATAATGACCACTGTGAGGCCAAACTGCCTGTTGAAAAGCGAAAACAAATCATCATTAGAAACCATTTTTGAAATCTGAGCACAAAAAGCAATTGTAAGTTGAAGAAACAATAACTTTATGGGTATAGTACCTTAAGCTCGCCACGTTCAACAATTAATCTCCCAGCTGCCGTTGTGGCTCCTCCAGCCAAGAAGCTGGAATGCTGGAATGTCCCTTTCTTCTTTTTGCCAACATACAAGGTCTTTGCCGTGCTAAGGACAAAAATCCACTTAGAGTCTACATCTTCCATTGTGTTGAGGATCAACCCTGTCTGCTTGTAAATGAATTTGCCATTCTTCACGAAAACTTCGTAATTCTTCCTTTCCATCTGTTAATTAGAAAGAAATTTGTTAGTAAAGTTTCATGATGATATAGAAATTTTAGAATAAAGTATGACGAAGAAAAAGAAAATAGATGCTCACCGGACCAAGATACTTGATGCATTGGTGGTGAAGTTTCCATCGAGGGCATTTGTCTTCAAGATTTATTTCCCTCCCTTCGCCTATATCCAGCCTGCATTTTCAATGCCAGTATATTAAGAATCAATTCAAAATTCTAGACATATGTAAATATAATTCTAATCTGCGAAGCAGAGGAAGCTTTCTGTCAAAGTATATTTACCAGTAAAAGAAGGGTTCTCTACTCGGACAATGAAGCCAACTGTCAAAATAAAAGTGCAGATTATGTCCATAACGATGCCGCGGATCAATCTGTTTGTCATCAACAATAAAGAATTGAAATCAGTATAAGAGCAAACATAAAAGCAATTAATTATATACAGCGAACAAAATTCACATTAATCCAAATGACTTACTGCTTCGAGCCAGTGTTGTAAGGCAAGTTTTTGAGCTTTGTCATTCTTTGACAAACCTTTTCCAACCTGCAAAATCAAGAAGGAGAAAAAGGTTAGATAATAGAAACAAACACTGATTTTGAAACAAAATCACCGATCTATGTCTTTGAAATTTACCTTGGCCGCTCTGGTTCTTGCTCTAGACCAACGCGAAAAGGCAGTTTCGTGTTTCTCTATTTCAAAGAATGATATAGAACTCCGCTTGAGTTCGGCAAAATCTAAGAGCTTCCACCTATAAACGGTACAAGTTTTTGCATTAGAAAAGGCTAAAACACATAAAACGTTGTGAAAAAGGCAAGTTTAGCACATATCAATAAAGTTATACTTAAACATACCAGCTTTGCTCAACAAGAACTGCACAATCTGCTAGCTTTCTTCTTGTTCTGAAGCTTTTATACACTTTTTGCAATTTGATTGCAGCTTCATGCTTTGGATTGTTGGGATCCAGAATTGGAAGCTGGAATGTCTCCACAGAACTATCTGATCTCGGAGATTCATTGTCCATTTCGCTAACCTTTACTCTGATAGGTTTAATGTAATCATCCTTTTCTTTCTTCGGTAAAGAAGATGTTCGCGAGATCATAGCCTCCAATTCGCTTTCTTTAAAGCTAACAGATCTTTCTTTCACCATTTTTCCGGAACCTATAGATTTCAAAATTTGTGGTTCCATATCCCGTCTATTGAAACTCACCGATCGAACCGGAGTTTTCACTTCATCTCCAAAACTAATTGATTTTACTATGACTGATTCTAAGCCACTTTCCACATCACTGTATTCAGCAAATGGGCAGGAAATTGAAACCCCCATGTGAACTTTTCTGGTATGGATTCCTGGAAAAACAAGCAAATATATGAACGTTAATTTCATAAAACCAACAATAAATCTTATGGTTCATAACACAAATCCATGAAGAAACAAACACAAATATACAAAAAAGCGAAATCAATTAGACAAATTCTAGAACATCCATTTTCTCTTGATAGCATTAAACATCCAAACAACAACAACAACAACAACATGAAGGATTCCTGTAATCATAAACAAATGCAGACTGATTTGATGATACAAGCTCATGAACAAACAGCACGGATCTACAAAACCCATTAATCTAAAACAAATTTTGAAAAAAAAGAACAAATGAAATTACCATAAAAGATAAACCAGGCAGACCCTTTTCAGAAAGCAGGATACAGAAACCTACCAACCAACCATGACCCGACAAACAAGCAATGCACAAAAAACAGAAAACAAAAACTAAGAAAGCATTTTTTTTTTACCATTTGCAGCTATCCGTGAGGTGAAAGCACGCAACAAAAACAATTAAGGATTCTTGCTTTATAAATAACAAACAAACAAAACATGAAGGACTCATGTAATCATAATCAAATGCAGATTGATTTGATGAAACAAACCCATGAACAAACAGCATGGATCTACAAAACCCAATAATAAAAAAAAAAAAAAAATGAAACAAAGAACAAAGGAATTACCACAAAAGATGAAGCAGAAACCAAGCAGACCCTTTTCAGAAAACATCAGACACAAACCAACCAACAAACAAACAGTGCAAAAACAAAAACAAAGAAAGCATTTTTTACCATTTGCAGCTCTCCATGAAGTGAAAGTACACAACACGAACAAAAAGACACCAAACAAAGTAGAAAGAAAAGCTACAAAAACAACAAGAGAGCATTTGCAGCATTACCTTGAATTGAGGATTCTTATTATATAAATGGCAAATGAATTCCGGGTCTAAAGGTGTAGATTTTGAACTGTTTTTCTTTCTCTTTCCGGCTATAAAAAGAGATTGAATTTGAGCTTTTTAAGCAAATAAAACAGCTACCGTTGGTAACCTCGTCCTTGGATTGATTTGAGAAAGACAGTTATATATAGGGCCACAGAAGTGATGTACGTTCCAGACAGAGAACCGAGAAACAAGTGTGTGTTTTTTTCTAACCACGTGGAGTTGACTGTGTAATAATCTCAATATTTTTAACCCATCATAAATTCATTTTCTTTTTCTTGATTTATGAATCAAAGAATTTACCATAAATTCACTATTAAAGAAAATATGTTCGTTTATAATTAAATTGTGATTGTGAGTGTTAATTGGTCCAAATTCCTGTCAGATTAGTGTATTAATGGATGGTAGTAATTGAATTTTCTTGGAAAGTTGTGAAACTTTCTTGAACAAGTATTAGCAGTGTGAAAGTCATTGGTAAAACTTAATTAACTAAGTGGGATTAGTTGACTCAATTATATCTTAAATGCAATAGCATATGTCACAACCTAATTTTAATACTAATCTTCTATTTCAAAATATAATATTTAAATTATTTGTGATTAAGAACTTAAACAAGATATAATACTGGATATGATATAATTGAATGGTCGTAAATTAATTGGGTTGATGACGATGATGTAGTTGCAAACGTGGAGTAATTTGGATGAATATGGTGAAATTGGAGGGTCAAAGGCATTGAAACTTCCAAGCATTCTTCAGGAAAGACCCACAAGCTGACTTAGGGAAACTTGCAGAGAGATGATGGTAAATTGGCAGGTAATTAAGCAAGACATTATATGTGATTAAGACATCTAAATCTTGGATATGCAATCAAATAATTAACTACATTAAATCAAATCCATCCAAATTCTAATTAAATAGAGAGACATCCTAAGAAACTTTACACTCAAGATTTTGTCTCAACTGCTTACTTTGATTTTCAATATAAAAATAATCAAACCCATTAGCCAAAGTTTACAAATTCAATGGTTTATACACATATTTTAATCCTCAAAATTACTAAAATTATGTTTCACACTTGTTACTTTACACTTCATACTTGTACACAATATGAATTAAAATTTGCTTCTAATAACAATGCAATTTGATATTTATTTCTTCAATTCAACCAAAACCCAACGACATGTCGTATAGTCAAGTCCAGACGTGATAGCATAACCAACCACCGCAGCAGCAAAGGCTGTATAGCAAAGCATGCGGACGAATTAAATAACGCCAATGAGAGCGCGCGCGCGTGTTTTTCGCTGTGAAGAAACGAAATTCCCAAAAAACGCGGTTTGCTTTTAGTTTTAGCAGCAGCGACGAGAGTGAAGTGCATGTGCATGTGCATGTGCAT
>JAXCLQ010000005.1:3803503-3823509 GCA_035584115.1 Cedrela odorata | reverse complement strand
GTGCATGTGCATGTGCATGTGCATAGTGTAAAAGGCGTAATAAGAATAAGACAGACTTAACGATCATCATCATCAATATATCATTATAATAGATCAGCCAAATGTCAGCACCGTCCGTCTTCCTCCTCTAATTCCGCGTGGAGTCGGCGTATGCCACAGCCAAGCAATGCATTGACTTTTGCTTTGGTTGACGTTTTAGTCAGGATTCTGTCTATTGCATGACCGAAAGATAGAAGAATTGAATTGCTGGGCCTGGGATGGGCGGTGGAAGACAAAAAGAATTAGTGTATGCAACTCCTTGGTTGGTTTTCGCGGAGAGTACTTGGGGGCCAATAGTGCATGCATTGACCTTTGCTCTGCTTCACATTACAATCAATTACTATGTTAAGGAATATGAAATATGAAATTCAGTTTCAATGACATTGATTGAGACATTAAATATTATAAATAAGAGATAGTGTTTGTACATATATATGGAGCAAGCAAGAAAGCATACCCATCCCTTCCTATTTCATTATCTAAGAAAGAACTCATCAACCAAGCTTATTGGAAGTCTTGTCTTCACATTACCATATTCATATGTTTTCAGCTTATGCTTCAACATGTGGAAGAAGCAAAAGATTTATAATTATTTAGTAAATTGTCAAACACATGAGACAAAATTTAGTTTCTTTAGAAAAGGTCAGCAGTATTATGTTCTTATGGTTGCCAAACAAGTGACAAAACGTTAGAAATTCCCTTCAAAAAGCTGCTAATTGCTATACAAGTTCAGTGCTAGTCTCCTCCTCTAACAACCTTTTGACTTGTGCTTCTCATACTAGTGTTTGACAATATGCATAAATTATTATACAACACAAGTAGTCACAAAAAGCACTTATTATAGAAGCTAAAATGAGATTGACTTTTTTTAATTGGAAAACCTCAAGAAGTACTGAAAGCAGAAATTTAAAACAAAAATTTTGTTGCAGAAAACATGTACTCAGTGGTTCAATTAGTTTGTTCACACTCTTCTGAACGTACAACATGTTTTCTCTTATATGGGTTTAATTTTAAATTAATATATAATTGTATAGTGAATTATGCAGCTAGCAAAATGATGGCAGCACACCAACAACTATACTTTCAAACAAAACTCAAACATTTCTTTCTGTTTTCAGTGGTTTTGCTAATGAAAATATTGTATGATTATGTTTCTGATACCATAATATATGCATGCAAGGATGATCCTTTACTAGCTTGAAGGATGCTTCCTCATGAGTTTGTTGCTAAAAATTATAGCAATTTAAGCATCAAACACTTGTTCTTTTCTTCTCATTTTCTCTCACTTTTTATGTACCAACTCTTTCTCTTGAAACCAATATAAGTCAGTCAACCTTCATATATGTCTATGAAATTAAATATAATGAGCTTGCTTGAGTCCATTTGACCATTTCTACAGCAAAAACAAAAACAAAAATCATAAAGAAAAAGATAAAAGAGTTATAGAAGAAGATGAATCTGTTCATGGGACAGGATGTCTTTCTTGGATTCAGTATCAAAATCATCTGCATAAAAATTGAAGAAAATACTTTGTATTCACACCATGAACACATTATTATGAAAGCAGAAAACAGAAGCGAAAAGCAGCAAGCAGAAAGCAGAAGCAGCCAGCAAGCATATGGTACTACGGAAGATCAGATCTGGCATTTAATTCTTATAATTTTCCTGAAACAAAATGCAGAGCAGAGCATGGAGCACATGGGAATCATAAACATTGTTTCCAGGATTTTTTTTTCCAGCAAGCAAGTTAAAAGTGTATTAGCTGTCCAAAAGCATTTCCTAAATCATACTTGTGTTCTGAAAAAAAATATATTTGTTAAGTACAACGCTTTTTTGCTAACCCAGCACTAGAATCCTAGACTTTTAGGGACGCAGATCAAGCACAATATGTATATCATGTTAATTCTAGGGTTTCTAGTGAAGCAAAATTTATATCTTTCAGTGGAAAATAATATTAGGGAAACAATCAAGAGATTCATTACTTGCAAGGATAGAATTCAGTGATTGTATCTTCACAATCACTAAATTTTTTATCACATTGTCTAAATTCTTTGTTAAATTTCTCAAGTTTCAGTATCAAATTCCTTAAGAAATATGATTAAAAATTTTAAGAAATGTAACAAAAAATTTAGTAATGATAACTTTTCTAACCCCAGCAACAATACTGGGGAGGACGACTCTTAAAATATACCAACACAATACATTTGCAACTTCAAATCCATCAATTATAAATAACACTCAGCCGTCTCAGACCGCGGAAAAATCTAATTAAGCACAAATATTGCATATTCTTCTTATAAAGCTACATAATGGCATACGGTGGAAGTGATAATGAGTAGCAAGCGAAAACTGTACAACTATTTTCAAAAGTACAGATAAATGACCGGAGAAGACACCTAGTAATCTGACACCAATGCACCTAGAGATTCATCGTTTCAAGTTATAAATGAGATTTTCCAGTTACATGGAATCATCAGACTCGTCAGAATCGCTTCTTTCAGGTGCTCTAGTGTTAGCTCCTGCCTCTGCAATATCGGGCTGCTTTGGTGCAGGAGAAGGTGCATCTTTCTTAGATGCATCACGTGCATTCCCATCACCATCTTCTTGCTCATTCACTTCAGGATGTAAGCCGTCCAGTCAAGGAATACTCGAACAATAACTTGAAACACATAAAACATTCAATCAAGACATACATCAAACTACAAAAGGATGCTGAAGTCTTTTAAACCATAAATTTCCATATTCAAATCTACAACCAATAATAGCGTGTCACATCTAGGCAATGACGTGTTGTTCCATCACTCAAAAGCACATCATTTTCAGTGACATAATTTCAATTTTCAGAAAATGATGTGATGGTGTACAACTTAGCAGTTGGAAGAATCGGCAGTCACAGAAACATCTAGGGTTTCAGAAACACATGAAATGCTTGAATAAAAACAATATTTTCATTTTTTTTTGTTTTTCCGTTTCTAAATAGCTATTTCGAAATTAAATATATATATCATGTAAGGATATCTGCATTTTCGACTGTCCCGCCGGTCATGATGTTCAACAAATCTTTCTCAACACGCCGTACAAGTTCAGGCTGCAAAAGGCAACAACACTAAAATCAGTATAACGTTTGGGTGGAAAGAAACAAAGATAAATGCAGCACAACATTAGCAATGACGACAATAATTCAAGCTTCAAAAACTAAATTACTTCTTAATATTAGTCAGGTTTTATTTTATCATTCTTTAACCGAAGAAGGCCTTAAATCAACAATATTTTGGAAAGTAGTGAGATATTAGTACATTTAGATCTGGCTCCCTCCGGAATCTTCGCTTTCGAGCATCCCGCATAGGAGGGGTGAGACCGTGTCTGTACTCCACCACATCTGGAGCAGAGTCACCCGGCTCCCTAACCATAATCATCTGTACAACACAATAGTTCATATAATTGCACTAAAAATGATGCATTCATGTGTAAGACCATATCAAATTAAAGATCTTCTCCACACACTCTACCTGACCAATGTCTGCGGTTTTAACAAGAGCACAGTCATCATAAGTTTTGAATGATTCCACAACACAAGGAAGGTCCAAGAGAGATACCGAAAATTGCTCATCGCCTATTACAAACATACCACTCCTCCCGTCCTCTGGGAAAGATTCCAAGTTAGCAAATATGACCAAACGTAGGTGACACTATAGTAAGTGCTATACATACTATGACAACAAAATATTCTTGAATATTTCTCTCACCAATTACTTATTTCTTTGTAAAATTTGAATGCTTTATAAAAGAAATATTTGCTTGTACACCAATTTAATCTTGATCGAAGAACTCAAGTGCAGAACAAAAAAGCACAAATGCACACAAAGAGAAAATATAGTGACATCAGATATAAGATTGTTTCATTGTTTAAGCGTAACCCACCTGGTTTTTTTTAAGGGAAACAAAATTGAAAAGGCATACGAAATGAAAACATTGTTATCTTTGATTTGTCTCGGGGCACCTGCCAAAACCCAGGGCCGAAGGAGGGGGACTAGGGACTTTGGATGAGAATTAGATAAAAATGACTAAATTATTGAATTTCTGCTTCTTCTTCAAGCTTGTTTATCACTGAATTTTACTCAGCATTAATTTCTCAGTGCTTCCCAACAGACTGTTGGTGTCATTCAAACATTTCAATTAAAGAAGAACACGCTCTTACCTGAAAAAGTCAAATCCAATGACTTCTCTTCAGAAGATTCATTCTCACTCAAAAGGCTATCTATCTGCTCAGCAACTGAAGGCGGAACTCTCAGTATGAACTGTTCCTCCATCAAAGCCTACAAAAATTAATGCCTCAATCAAATAATCTAAAGTTTTCAATGGAGGCAGTAAACAAATATTCTCTTCAATATTATACAAATAAAATCTAACAAACGGGTTGCTTTATTTTGTGAATAAATCCATTTAACAAGTATGAGATCATCGATTTGAAAAACAACTTATCCAGAAAACCCTAATTTATCAATTAAACCAGAATACTCGCCCGCGCTCTAGAATCATCTTCTTCACATATAAATACAAATTGGAAAATGGGTTTGTTTCAGCAATTCGAGGCTTAAAATTAGAGCTTGAAAGAATTATAATTTACTACTTAATTATCACTGTTCATCTATGCCAATTAAATCAACCCAAAAAAAACCCCACTTGGGCATTCTACCGAACAAATTAACTGCAAAATCTCAGCATGCCCTGAAAGCGAAATCAAGATTCGAACCAAAATAAAGCCAAAAATAAATAAATAAATAAATAAATTATCAGACATTGAGAATCGAAATTAACCGATTGAAGCGAAAGCTTATGAGCTGGCTTTATAACAATTAATCAATAATTACAAGAAACGTAGCGAAATTCTAGCGTAAATAAAAAATTAAAGTTAAAATTTCAGAGAAAATTGCAATAATAAATATTTAAAAATTATGATTACCCGGTAAAATTTGTTGCTGAGGTTGTTGTTCTAGGATTCCACTGTATAAATAAGTTTCTGATAGACAGTGATGTGGCAAAATCCTGAGCTGCCACTTCACGATGGTTTGTTTAGAGATGGCATAAAGAATTTGCCGGGCCTAAAAACATAAGCTCATCACGGGCTCGGGTCAAGCCCAGCCCACCTTGAGTCGGGCCCAGGCCCGGGCCCGTGACCTATAAATCTATTTAAATTTATATTAAGCATTGATTTGTGTAATTTCATATATCGATCAATTCATTCTAAATATTTATTTATTTTATTTTTAAATTTAAATATTAATCTATTTAAATAATATATTGATATGTTTGGAGGACGTATCAATTCGTTTGTCAATTTTAAATATTTATAATTTTTTGATAAAAAATATTAATTTTATATTCTTATTGTATCAATTTGATCGAATTTGTAATTTTTTTTAAGTTTTTGATTTAAATGTAACGATCTGGTTAAAATTATAATTATTTTAAACTCTCTAACCTAAAAAAAAAAATATCAATCTATTTACTTAAAAGTATTGATTTGGTCTCAGCTCGTAAGCAGACTTAAGCTCAATCGACTCACTTGGACTGGCTTTATGAATCATGCTAAACTGTATATTTTTTAAACTGGCAACTTGGCCCATTTACCATTTCTAAATTTGTTTGAACAACCAAAAATTTGATATATATTTTTAATATATATAAATAAAAATATTGTTTTTTTAATTCCATAAAATAAATAATATTAATTTTATAAATGTAATAATTAAGACATAAATTAATTCTTAATTAAGGTAACACATATTATACCTAATATCATGTAAATGTTTTAATTTAAAATTCCAATCTCTTTTACTAATTTTATTTATAAAATGGAATAAATAAGCTAATAAAATAATTCATGATAAAATTTAACAAAAAAATCTATAAAATATTACGTAAATTTTTTTTTTTTTATATTTACATTTCTTAAAAGAGAAAAGAAAACCCTTTTGTTTTTCTATTTTTATAATTTTATAATTCTAATTTTATTACCAAACACGCCCTTAAAAAATACGCGCAGAAAGAAAATATCGAGTCTCTTAACCCTCTTAACCCTAGCTGGCGTTTCACTCCTCTTATGCGTAACAAAGCAAAAGCCAAAGCAAAAACCCAAAAGCACCGCCGTCTAATAAGCCAAACCCAGAAAAATATTCATCTTATTTGTACTCTACGTTGAATTTCAGGTGAATATTTGGGTAAATTTTTAACTTTTTTTTTTAAATTTTCAGGGTATTTTGCTTTTGTAGCTGTAGCAATTTTGTTGAAGTTGTGCAGATTGGACGTTTGTTTTTGTGGCTGTAAATGAGAGGAAGGAGTTACACTCCGTCGCCGCCAAGGGGTGGTGGGTATGGCCGCAGAGGAAGGAGTCCTAGCCCGAGAGGCCGTTACGGCGGTGGCGGTCGTGGTAGAGATCTGCCCACTAGTCTTCTTGTTCGTAATCTTCGCCATGATTGCAGGTAATGAAGTTTTTTGTTTAGTGTCTACGTGGGAAAGTTTTGTTAGGATGTTTTACTATCAATTCTTGTAGTGGGTTGAATGTGAAGTATGATAATTTGAAAGGTGTGGTCGGAAGTGCTTTTGTGGAACTGCTTTCTGGGAAGATTATTCCCACAAAAAAACGCATTAGAGTAAAGACTGTTTCCGCAGAAAATTGCTTGAAGAAGTAAAGTGCGCATGTATAAAATGCTTTTGGATAGAAGTGCTTATGCAAAAAGTTCTTTCAAGTAAAATATCCCTATGTATGCTATCCAAAAGAAAAAAAAATGTAAAATTCCCTATGTAGAAGGCAATTTTAAGTATTGTACTTTTATTTGGAAATTCACTTAGCAATTGCTTCTGTATAAGGTAGTTGGAGTGCTTTTCCTTGCTCAAGAAGTGCTTTTGTAATCCCAAAAGCACTTTTGTCCTGTTCAAACAAACATTATAGAATAGGTAAACAATGGGAAGCTTCAAAGCCGTGCTTGAAGGACTTGAACACATGGTTTTTTGTTGATAATGAAAGATTTCAACAGCTTTAAAGGCATATAGGATCTGGATCATGACAAAATATATCATTAAATCGGTTGAGATATTCATTAAGAAGTAGAAAGTAGACGTTTGTTGGGAGGATAAAATATGCACAACCATGCCAACACAGGCTGCCGCTTGCCATAAGTAGAGTAATGTTGCCCACTAAATCAAAGATTGTGCTCAGTATATATATAATACACAAGTGCATGCATGTATTTCGTATATTACTATATCTGCAAAATGGTGCATAATTCATATGTTTGCATCTTTTGTGACATCTTAGTGAAAGATGAAGTAGTTCTCTGTTTGAACTTTCTGATCTCTAATTTGTGGCTGTGATGAGTTCAAGATTTATAAGTAATATGTTTTTATTCTGGAGGGCAGGTACGTGTAAAATTTTATTTGAAAACTAATGAATTATATCGGGATATATGCTTTGACTACTTTTTAGAGTAATTTCTTAAATTGTTCTGTTCGTAACATCTCATTTAGTTTTTAAACTTGTGCTTTTTGCAGGCCGGAAGATATTCGCAGGCCATTTGAACAGTTTGGAGCACTCAAGGACATATACTTGCCGAGGGATTATCATTCTGGGTGAGCAGATATCTAGGACTTAGAAGTTTGAAGTAGCTTTAATAATGGTGCCTTTTTTTTTCTTTTCTAAAGATCTTTTCAATTTTTTTAGCTGGAATTTACTTCTTGTGTGGGTTTCATGAAGTCAAGGACATGTTTGGTGACATTTTCAAAATTATATTGGTTTCAAGAAGAAACCAAAATATGGTCAGGATTTTGTATCTTTTTTTTGGTGTTTTAGAAACTGCGTCTTTTGATGGAAATGCCATAATTTTGTTTTCTGTGGTTTGCTTCCTTTGCATTTTGGTAAATCATCAGCTTTAACACCGATCTTTTAAAATTTGCGCTGTCATATTTTTGAAAGAGTTTGAGAAAAGTACATTTGATTTTTGAAAGCATGTTGTTGAGTTGTCACTAAACAGGCCGATACCAAGCACATGCCTTTCTGTAAATCTGTAGCGTGGCATTCTCTCCATGATATACTGTATTGTAATCATAAGTTGGGTGCATTAAGTGAAGTTGCTGAGATTTAACAGTGGAATTAAAGTTTTGAAGACATCAATCAATCAATCAAGTAATTAGAGTTCTTTTGAAGATGATGTTAATGGTAGTGAAGATTTGAAGGAAGTTGGGTTTGAATACATTGTGAAGATGTTCCAAGTCTTGAAGAATTTCAAGTCATCTTTAAACTGACACTTGCAAGGTCAGCAGGCAAGTGCTTGCTTTTTCATGCTTATCGTGACCTCCCATATTACTGGGGATTATTTTGGCAAGTTTTGAAAAAAATATTCATGCTTATCACGACCTCCATGTTTTTCATGTTTAGGTTCTGTCATGACTATTTCCTATCCCCTTTGTTTTACCATCTAAATTTTGCAGGGAGCCTCGTGGTTTTGGTTTTGTCCAATTTGTAGATCCTGCTGATGCTGCAGAGGCCAAACATCACATGGATGGTCGGGTTCTTCTTGGACGGGAATTAACTGTCGTGTTTGCAGAGGAGAATAGGAAGAAGCCGACCGATATGAGGGCAAGGGAGCGAGTGAGGTAAATTTTGTTGTTCCTTTTGATGGGCATTTTCATACGAAATTTTGCTTTTATTGGCATGGTGTTTGACAAGGCGAAAGTTTATGAATTTTGAGGCTTGGTTACCACTGTGTTCATTAAGTTTTTCTTTTACTTTTTAATTTTTTTTTAACTTTTTATTTTTTTATGGAGATAAATAATCTGAACTTGCTGCTGGTTTTCACTGTAGTAGGGGGCGAGTTCGTCGACGATCTCCACCTCGTTATTCTCGTTCCCCGCCTCCACGTTATGCGAGATCTCCCTTCCACAGTCGTGATTATTCTCCTCCAGTCAAACGCGAGCATTACTCAAGGTATGGAATTATGTTATCCTAAATTTTGTTTTGGAGTAATATTGTTGTTTGTAAATGCTTGCAAAAGAACAAATTGTTCTTATTTTATACTGTTCTTAACATATTCATTTTGCTATGTTTATTCTGAGGTAGATCCGTTTCGCCCCATGATCGGAAGTATATTAGAGAGAGATCATATTCGCGTTCTCCAGCTTATAATGGCTCAAGGGGCTGCAGTAGAACTCCTGATAGAGGCCAAGGTCGGAGCCGAAGCAGAAGCCTGACACCTAGACGAAACCGGAGCCCAAGCCGAAGCCGAAGTCCAAAACGTGAAGAGTACTCCGGAGAACCCAAAGGAGACAGGTCCCCCAGTCGCTGAGCTGTTGCTAGCAGACAAGAATCATCCTACGCACTATCATCTAGAATTTGTTTGAAATTTAATGTTTTAAGACAATGGGTGATATATCTCAAAACTCGTGAATTCGAACTAGTGCTTGTTGAGTGTTTAGATTATGAACTCTGTAGGAGATAACTTCACCTTGTTGTTGAAGTTTAATTCTTCTTCTTGGTATGCAAATATTATTCCAATGCAGATTTCAAAAGTATTTCAAAATTCTCGGGTCATATTTCACTTTTGTAGCAAGTGCTTTCTGCAGTAAGAGCAATCCTGCAACTAGGGTTTTCCTCCATTGGATCCATTTGTTGGAGAAACGTGATTGACAGAAAAGGACACGACTTTTGACGTTTGTTTCCACCGCATTTGCACTTTACAACCAAGCAGCAGCAGGAGCTTGGTTTCTACCTTTTTCCAATTTCTTCAAGTAGTTTCACTGTATTGGCCCTCCAGCACAGGTTTTGGTTTTATTTTTGGATTGTTTTTTTGAAATTTGAAGAGTTTTTGCCTGTTCATTTTGTAACATTTGGTCCTCACAACCTGACCCACCAACAAAAAAGTGTTGCCAAAAAATACTCTTTTTTGTTTTTTCAATGAAAGAATATGCACCCTCAATCATACATATATATATATATATATATTATTTACACATCTTTATCATATAAAATATTATAAGTAATACTGATTCGGTTGTTTTTATAAGTAAATAGTATTATTTATAATTCCTATATGCGAATAAGAAGCCCCCATATATACATTTGCCCAATTAGATTAGAGCAAGCCCATCAATAAATTTATAAACTAAAGAAATCAAAAACTATGATCCCTTGAAATTCTCATTAATTATTCAATTAATGACTTGTTAACCCTAATCTCCTTTCACATCCAAACCGTTTCTCATTGACTTTTCAATTCTTTTCAAGATTAAAAATATAGTAATTTATTATGACTTTTGGAGGGAAAATCACAATAAAGCTTCTCTTTCCATGCATACCTCCATATATATATATATATATATATATATATATATTTCTAATAAAATAATAATAGCAACCCATTTAAAACTTTTTAAAAATATATAATGCATGGGACGGCTTTGATTTTGATGCACAGTAATTTTTAATTTAAACCCTAGGAAGAATACTATAATGTATACTTTTTCTCTCTCTCCCTCTCTCTCTCTTTTTTTTTTTTTTTTGGGTACTAAAATTTTGCACTAAGGACAAACAAAAAAACAACAAATTTTTTTTTTGCAGACTTCGGTCTGTTGGGTTTCATAATTAAAGACTAGAGAGTAAAAGAAAGCCGGCCATAGTTTCTCATTTCTAGAACTTTGCATTGAATGTCAAATTTATGTCATATTTGTACAGTGTGTGGTATGTTTTATTTATAAGTACAGTTAATTTTATTATTGGAATAATTTGTAGATTGTTATAGAACGAGTATGATTTTGTGTGCTGTTTAACTTACTCTTGGCTTTTTGGGGTTTTTAAACTCTTTTTACATTCTGTTTTTAAGACTGGGAAGTCAGTTACTTAGTTCTGTGTCTGAAAACACTCTTGTCTTAGTGGGTTTTGGGTTTTAGGAGGTTTTGCTGATTGATTGAAGGAAAATTCCCGCAGGGCAACTTGGATCAGGTAACTTTTCACTTCTTTTAACTTCTTTTCACTTCTTTCCTCTGTTTTCTGATTTGTGTGTTTTGTTTGTTTTTGTTGCTTTTTTGAGGTTTTGGCATCTGGGTGCTTTGTCATGTGATGGTTTTTATGTTTTGCTTTCTGGGTTTTCTGAAATGGGGATCTTAGCTCTTGCTTTGGTCTGTGATGGCTTATTTTCAAATGATTTGTTTTCATGTTTTTATATTCTTGATGCTGAGCTTGAAATTATTAGAAATCGCTTTCCTAGATGATGATTCTTATGAAATATTTGATGGAATGACTTTTTACTCGCTTTCACTGCCTGTTTGTTGAGCTGCTTATACACAATTCCTGGCTTTTGATTTTATTCAGTCATACTGCATTGTAATTAAGTGTCGCCTTAGTTTATCTGCTTTGCTATTTTGTGTTCATTCATGCATATTGGTTTATCGTTCCACAATTTAAGTTACGAGAAGTTCTTAAACTGTAATTGTTATGAGAAATGACAGTGCAATAGAACAAATTGTTTTCTTAGTACTTTTTAGTAAGTGCTAGGAGCAAATTCCTCTCTGCATTGGTGAATTTTTGGTATTTATTATTGTTTAGTGTTTTTCTCTCAAATATTCTAATTATTGGGCTTTTTTTTTTCTACTTCTGATATTCATTATAAGTATGCTTTTGGTTTCTGGAAATTACCTGGTTCGGAATATGGTTTGTCCTGGGCTAATGTTGTCGTCTACTTATTTGCTCCTACTTTTGGTGAATTGAAAATTTATGAATTAGGAGATTTGAACCATCTGAGCTGATATGTTTGTAGAAAACTGAAGAAAGAACTTTCAAAATCTTATGCTCTTGGTTCCACCATATTATCAGAGTGTTTGAATGCATGTGATCTTAAAAATCTTTTGTATTGTTTCTCCTCGCATTAGCCTAACATCAATACTTTTGTGCAACTTCAAACTTCCATAATTCCGTTTAGATAATCATGCTCAGAGGCATTTTTTCACATTATCTTGCCCGTAATGGTCTTGGATTTTTTGCCACTAGCTTCTGTAATAATTCTGATGACTCTGTTTTGTCGTCCTTAGCAGGATCCTTCCATCAATTATTGGTATCAAATTCAATTTTTGTGTGTTTTGGCCGTCTAAGCTCCGCCTTGGAGTAATTGGCACAGAACAGAAGGTGTGGATTAAAGTTTCTGAACAGATGATGAGGGAAAAATGGCTTGGAAGCATGGTTTTTTTGGTCATTGGGTTCTTTACCAGTGTGTTAGGTAATTTAATAAACTTATTCTGGACTGGACTTTAATTTTGTTTAATATTTCTAAGAGAGTAGTTTCTGTTTTGCAAGTTTATGCCTTGTAGCTCCTGTTTTACCTGAAAGAAAATAAGGTTGTCAATAAAAGATGTGAAGGTAAAGCTCCCAAGAAGACAAACATTATGTATGGATCTAGGAAAGAATGAGGTGAAGTGTAGGGAAGTGGTGAAAATACTGAAGAACGAATCTAATCTCATAATTAATTTAACAATTTTCCCTGGTCTTTTTGAGAGTGAACAAAGGCTTAGTCCGGGACTGTTTGTGCTTTAAAAGCACAACTACTATGTTTGCTAAACACTTACTTTTAGTGGTGACTACTCATTTTTCCGCTTATATTTGACATCTAGTGATTTTATTCCGCATCAGTTGTAGCTTCAAAGCCACACTACCTCAATCCCAAACATAGCTAAAAATCTGAAGTGATTGCCCTTATAATCACCAAGACTGCTTCCAACCATGGGGATATCTTATTTTTTTTTCTTTTCTCACTGGTTGTTACTTTAATGATTACGCAGGTGCATATGTTGGCATAAACATAGGAACTGATGTTTCCAACATGCCATCAGCTTCTGATATCATCACTATACTTAAAGCTAATCAAATTACTCATGTTCGCCTTTACGATGCCGACAGTCACATGCTGAAAGCGCTTTCAAACAGTGGAATTGAGGTAATGGTTGGTGTCTTGAATGAGGAAGTCCTAGGTATCGGAGAATATCCTTCAACAGCAGCAGCCTGGATTAATAAAAATGTTGCAGCTTACTTGCCTTCAACTAATATTACAGCCATTGCGGTTGGCAGTCAGGTTCTTACCTCAATCCCTAACGCTGCTTCAATTTTGGTGTCAGCCATGAATAATCTACATAAAGCATTAGTTGCTTCCGATATAAATTTCCAAGTCAAAATTTCAACCCCTCAATCAATGGATGTTGTCCCAAGGCCGTTCCCACCTTCTACCGCTACCTTTAATTCTGCATGGAACTCTACAATTTACCAAATCCTTCAGTTTTTGAAGAATACCAATTCGTTTTACATGTTAAATGCCTATCCTTATTATGGTTACGCTAATGGAAATGGCATTTTTCCAATTGATTATGCTCTTTTCCGACCAATGCCATCCGTCAAGCAAATCGTTGATCCGAACACTCTTTTTCACTATAATAGCATGTTTGATGCTATGGTGGATGCTACCTATTATTCTATAGAAGCTCTCAATCTTTCAGGAATACCTGTTGTTGTAACAGAATCTGGCTGGCCTTGGCTCGGTGGAGCCAACGAAACAGATGCGAATTTGGAAAATGCCGAGACCTACAATAACAATTTGATCAAAAGGGTTTTGAACAATACAGGTCCGCCTAGTCAGCCTGATATGCCGATCAAAACATACATTTACGAGTTGTTCAATGAAGACAAGAGACCTGGACCCATTTCTGAGAAAAACTGGGGTGTGTTTTTTACCAATGGGAGTACTGTTTATCCTCTGAGTTTTAGTGGGTCAAGTCGAATTACAGGAAATTCTTCCGGGGTTTTCTGTGTGGCGAAAGATGATGCAGATTCTGATAAGTTGCAAGACGGACTAAACTGGGCTTGTGGGCAAGGCCAGGCTAATTGCTCTGCTATCCAATCTGGGCAGCCATGTTATCTTCCTAACACCATCAAGAGTCATGCTTCGTATGCTTATAATGATTATTATCAACGGATGCACAGCGTTGGTGGAACGTGCAACTTTGACGGTACTGCTATTACAACTACTAAAGATCCCAGTGAGTATCCACTACTTTTTCTCATCACTTTCGAAGTTGTTGATGCAACAAACTTTTGATGCAAGGTTTTACTTGATACATTGCTAAAAACTCTTAGGTTTGCTCTAGAAAGTCATGTTTCTTGCATCATTTTTAATGTCAATAATTGGAAAGAAAAATGTTATGTGATTTTCTCAAACTCTTTTACCAGAGAAAATTGCTCTTTGGAAATGCAGGATTAGACATTCCATTTTTTACGATTTAACCAGAAAATTTTCAGATGCAATATCGGGTTGCAATTATCTGATTGTTCTGAAAACACTGCCATAAATATGCTGTGGTTAAATTCTGCCTTTTACTGCCAACATTTTGGACGATTAGCAACTTATGCATCATAAAATTTCCACATCATGTAGCATGCAATCATGTTCTTTTTTTCCTTATTATTTTATTTTTCCTGATTTCTGTGTTGTTGGCTGCTCTCTTGTAGGTTATGGATCCTGTGCATATGCAGGAAGGTGAGAATCTGAATTTTAATTTACACTTGAACTGTCCTGAATCACAAAGCTGAACTTCTATCTATTCATAAAATTAAAATATCTCTAAACGTGTAACATTTTGAAACAGCTCTAATTCAAGCACAAGTGGTGGGTTTTCGCCTCCTGTGGCATTCGGACCTGTAAGTCCCTTAGGAGGGAGTACAAACCTGCTGGTTTCCAGACTCCAGTTTTTGATATCGGCAGCATTTCTAGCCCTGTTCTTGTTTTGAGTCAACTAATCATCCATTCATTGCATTATCATATTGGTAAGCTGAAGCAGCATTCGTGCTAGCAATGAATAACAAATTGGTAACGCAATGAAATCATAGCTCATGGACAAGCTCAAAAATATTGAATATAGGATGTATTTTTGATGCATTTTTCTTATCTTGTACCGATTTTGCTTGTGCTTAAAGGGTTTTTTATTTTTCATTTTTTGAGTTATATCTTGGTCTTCGCCTCAATCTCCTCTGTAGCATGTATTTTGGTTCTCCATTATATTGTATAATCCTGAATTTGGTTAGTAGGCCTCCATTTTTTCAGACCATTTGTATTTTGTTTCATAACAGTGAAAATGTGATTTAGCTTCTAGACATTTTGTTCTCCCTTGTGTTTACTTAGCACGTTTGCCTTATTTCTTTCACCAATTTTAATGTTTGGTACTTTTTCATGCATCAAAATAGTGAAATTACTAGCTATTAAGTATAAGCAGGTCTGCATTTATTCGATAATATAGTTTGATTTGGGTTCAATTAGATTGCAGATTAGTGAGTTTTTTATTTTTAGCAAATCTCTAATTGATTAAGTATAAATTTTTTCTTTTAAGTTCAATTAATTTTCTAAATTTTCATTCTCATCTATCAGATTGATTAAATTCAATTTGTGACCAAAAATAAAAAATAAAAATCCTCCAACTACGATAAGGGCAACTCTGAGTTTTTGGGATCTCTAAATGAGTTTTTGAAGTGTGATTTTTATTGAGTCTAATATTAGATTGAAAAATAAATAGTAATGTATAACTAATCTTAGTTTGAGTTATAATTTATAGTAAAATTTTAGGGTCTTAGCTAGCTGTATCGTTTGTTTTCAGGGCCATCTTTGCTACTACAAATTCATTTGTCAGCTAATATATTAAGTTTTTTATAATCTATTAATTATGATGTAATTATCTTTTTTAATATTGAGATCTTATCTTAATTATTGGTGAGAATTGAATATATTTAAGTTCACTTTTGAATAATGAATTTAATATTCCTAATGGTTCATTTAAGTTAGCCAATATGGAATTTAATTAAACATCAATTAACAAGTTAAAGTACATCCAACAAATGTTAGCTATAATAAGATCAATAATGTCTTTATATATTGGTCAATTGACATAAATGGTTTAAGCAACATGAATTATGAATCATACTCATGCTTATGCATGCTTCTAATTTTACTAATGAGGAAGCTGAGTTCATGTTCAATTTTCTATCTAATAAATATTCGAAAGTAAAAGATGAGACACCAACTTGACTAAGTAATAAAATAATCAATAAGATGACACACTAACTTGACAATTATCATCCCAATATATATATATATATATATATGAATATTAAATATTACATAAATATAAATTTATTCACTTTCTAATTTGAATTATATATTTCTTAAACCACTTAAGAATTTTATATATTAAATACCCACAATCTAAATAAATATAAACTTCAAAGAACTTGATAGTAAAATAAAAATTATTGAAAATATGAGTCTTATGACTTTAAATAAACTTATAAAAGAAAATTACCTAACTTGAGAATGAATTCTTTCTTAGTGAAGGGTATTGTTAAATAGAAATTCAAAGTTCAAAATTTGTTAAAAATGACATAAAAATTAGACCCTAATGTAGTGCGATGTATGTAATTAAGTTTTGACAAAAAAATATTCTTTGATATTTATTTATTTATTTTTATATATAAGAGGGATTTTATTTTGTTTTATAATTTATTTATCCATTTTAAGGCTTCACCTACCCATTTAGGAGAATCGGCAATGGCTCTTGCTTCTTCTACTTCCAATAATACTATTTTATTTTATAAAAGGGCATGTTCCATGGTGCTTTGTATGTGGGTTTGCAGAAAAACTTCAATGGCAAATAGGAATCTGCATATTATCATTGGCTTTTTAAGGCTTCACCTACCCATTTAGGGGAATCAGCAATGGTTCTTGCTTCTTCTACTTCCAATAATACTATTTTATTTATTTATTTATTTTTTATAAAAAAAAATGGCATATTCCATTGTGCTTTGTATGTGGGTTAGCAGAAAAACTTCAATGGCTAATAGGAATCTGCATATTATCATTGGACAGAAGCTAATTAACAACATTTTCTTTTTCTGTGAGATTCTCGGATTTTGACATGGATTTGCAATGAAAATAGCATAACAAGAATATAAAAAGAAATGTATGTAATGTTAGTAGTTGCTTTCCCATGCGTTGTCAACGGCAAAATATTGTTTTATGATGTAAGTTCCATGGATTTTTAAGTTTAGAAGAGGAACCTATGTATTCAGAAGAATCAATCATCAATCATGCTTCCTTCTTGCCTGAAAATTTATGGACTCTATGATATCAAAAACGGATCTGCTTACATTAATCACATTTCCAGCATGAAAACTAAATGAAGATGAGAACAAGATTATGTTAAATATTTTTTTTATGCAAAACATGAACCCACGAATTCATCAGCGTTAAAAGTCATCCTTTTATTGGTCAATAAACGTGTGTTAAAATATCTGTTATAAAAATTTTGATTATATGTTAAATTAATAATAAGTTTTCTGTACAATCACGAATCATATTCATATTCGCACTCACCAACCACAATTTAGGCCATCCCTTTGAATAGTTGCTTTTATTTTCAACGTGTGGAATCACGAGTGAAGAATGCAGCTTCGAAGCAAAGTCCAAAAATATACAATCATTTCCTATTCCAATAGGACCCAGGAAAATGCAATATAAATAGCCTGCCATTTCTCAATGTAAAATGCAACAATGCAAGCTGCTCTACTTTGCTATTTATAATAGTATTCTTCCAATTCCAATTTCCAAGCTTTCTTGCTTTCAACTTATAGCAAATGGCACCATCAACTTTCTCAGTCTCTGAGTCCTCAGATCTCACTCATTTTGTGATTAACAAAGGAAATGGAGTAAAGGGTCTGTCTGAAATGGGCCTGAAATCTCTCCCTAAACAATATATTCATCCCTTGGAGGAGAGAATTGATGAGGCTGATATCCTGCCTCAGGCATCGATTCCTGCAATTGATATGTCTAAGTGGGATGATTTAGAAGTTGCAAAATCCATTTGCGATGCAGCTGAGAAGTGGGGATTCTTCCAGGTTGTTAACCATTGCGTGCCCCTTGAAGTCCTGGAAAGAGTCAAGGCGGCGACTCACAGGTTTTTCGGGTTGTCTGCGGAAGAGAAGAATAAGTATTCCAAGGAGCTTTCGCCGTCTAACAATGTCAGGTTCGGTACTAGCTTTAACACTCAGGCTGAGAAGGCTTTGGAGTGGAAGGATTTCCTTAGCCTGTTTTATGTTTCTGACGATGAAGCTTCCGCTTTGTGGCCAACTGCTTGCAAGTAAGGAAGCACTAAACTAAACTCTCTATGCATTTAAACTAACTCACAAACTTATACATCAGCATACGAAGAAAATTTAAAATATTTTCGTTGTATCAGGTTAATTATTTACATAATAATATAATAGAAATTGAGTTATGTATACATTTGTTTTGGAAAGTGCCACATAAATAGATAGTTACAATCAAACTTGTATATCCTTGTTTGCAGTAATTCAGCCTATGAATATTAAGAATGTCTTCAAATTTGATTCTTATCAGAACCAACCAACACCCGTAATATAATATCACTGAATAATTGTACTACAATAAAAAATATTTTTGACTCTCTTGCACTTTTACCCCATAACATGCCCTTTAAATGTATTAATCAATATCATTGATTGAATTAACTTTTTTTTTTTTAAAAAAAATTTCAGGGATGAAGTGTTGGAATACATGAAGAGTTCAGAAATTCTTATCAAACAGCTCTTACAAGTCTTAATGAAGGGAGTAAACGTGAACGAAATAGATGAAACAAAGGAAAAACTTCTCATGGGTTCAGTGAGAACAAACCTCAACTATTACCCGATCTGCCCAAATCCTGAACTCACAGTCGGCGTCGGCCGTCACTCCGACGTCTCAACCCTCACCGTTCTCCTCCAGGATGATATCGGAGGACTTTACGTCCGAGGAAATGATGGAGAAAGCTGGATTCACATCCCACCAGTTAAAGGATCCCTGGTTATAAATATAGGAGATGCATTACAAATGCTAAGCAATGGTAAATACAAAAGTGTAGAGCATTGTGTGATTGCAAATGGAAGCAAGAACAGAATTTCAGTCCCAATTTTCGTCAACCCGAGACCTCAGGATATAATTTCTCCTTTGCCAGAAGTGCTTACAAGTGGGGAGGAACCAGTTTACAAGCAAGTTTTGTATTCGGATTATGTAAAGCATTTCTTCAGGAAAGCACACGATGGGAAGAAAACTGTTGATTTTGCTAAGATCAGCAATTTTTGAATAATTGTGGCTTCTTTTGCTGGTGAAAATTTACAAATATAACCACTTTGTGTAAAATTAATATTATGTTGAAGGTTAATGTCTTCGGGAGAGCAAAGACCAAGTTCTTTGACTCCTAGATCAGTGTATTATTGTAATTAATAAAGGGTTGTAATTCAGTTTTTATTTCTTAATTAACGTCAAACTTAACTGAGAATAAAAAAATTGATATACAAATTAAAAAAGTTTTCGGATTAATGATACTACAACAATTAAGTCTATTTAGCTGAGGAAAATGGCCTAAATGCGGCCGAAATTTAAAAAATATTACATACAAGTCCTTGATTTTAGAAACAATAATAAATAAAAATATACTTCATATTTTTGTTTCATGTGAGTCTCTACAACCCATTTTCCACCTTTAATAAAATTGAATGCACATGTAATTATAGGTGGCAATTTTTGACATGACCTACTAACTTGACACGAACACGACAAAATTAATAATTGTATAGAGTTAAGGTTTTCACATTTTGATATGATTATTAAATGAGTCAAGTTAGGGTAGACTTGTTTTAACACGATGCAAATACAACACAATAATTCGAATTGTCACCGCTACATGTAATGTCACCACTATATGTAATTATACATTTAGAAAATTAATAAAAAATAATAAATTTTAAAAATAAATTTTGCCCTAATTTGCCATTGCTAAAAAATTAATGGATTAAATTTTTAGAATTACAACAAAATTTCTCTCTAATTAATATT
>JAXCLQ010000005.1:3746768-3778933 GCA_035584115.1 Cedrela odorata | reverse complement strand
GTAATAAAGTCTTTAACTTATATCAGTTTCTACTTTCATGTGATATACCCATGTTTGCTTAACTTAACCTATGATTCCTTCTCTTTTGCAAACATTTACAATTTGTTCAAAGGACACAACTTGTGCATTTGTAGAGAGATTCAGAAAATGCAGTTAGACCTCAGTCAAAATTAGAAATTTTAGGGGTATAATAATAAAATAGTAAAGTTAAAGAATTAAATTCTAAAATAATTTATAAATTGAGAAAGAATATTTAATTTTTAAAATTAAGAGAATCAAAGTATGAAAGAATATAATTTTTAATTTTTATATATAGGCTGCTGTAACTCAGCCACTGCCTCAATGTGTGGCATACGACAATTCATGATATATTACCAAACCAGAATTTGAATTCGGATGGCATACCAAAACTGTACAGCAAAATAAACTTATTTCTTAACAAACCATAATATCATTACAGGAATTTATTTTCTGTTTGGGCAACATACATTCATTTGATCAATAACTAGTTATTTGAACTCTAAAACATCCCAGAATATGCAGCACTTCTTCAACGATGGTGTTGGAGAAATGCAGCAGTTGAACAGCTAATACATTATTTCCAAACCAAACGACTACCGATTGCTTGTTTTTGGTTCAATCAATCATAATGCAAGAACAAATTACACGACGTGTAAACGGGTTGAAATCCAATGCAGAAAGAGGCTGATTGATGTTGCGTCTAGATTTTACTCCGTATAGATAGCTCTGGCTTAGCTTGGTCCCTCAAAACTCTCCTCAGTAACTTGTTAGAAGCAGTTCTGGGAAACTCCGGGACAATCTTAACCAAGCTTACCTGGTAATTATAATCACATCAGAATAGAATTGTTGATTGGAAATTATAAAGTCTCCGAATTAAACTGTATGGACTGGTAATGAGATGTGAAGGAAGGTTTCTTAACATCAAACCTTAAACAGAGGATTGAGGTTGCATTGGATCGCTTTGGAAAATATCGTCTTAAGTTTGTCCGGTTGGCTGGTAAATCCTTTCTTCAGTACCACAAATATAACCAACATTTCTGGGCCACCACCTACTGGTGATGCACCAATTGCAGCAGTCTCCAGGATACTTTCATCAGAACGGTTACAAACATGCTCAATTTCAACAGAACTTGTCTGCAAGTCAAATTTTTAGCATAAAATATTAGTGCAATCCCGCTCACGTCAGGGTCGGGGAAGACACCAATGGAAAATGTAATACCTTTATGCCACCAAGATTCATGGTGTCGTCCGTCCTGCCCCGTACAATGATATAGCCCCCAATAGTCCGCTCGATGATGTCTCCATGTCTCCTCAGTTGCTGCCAATACACATGTGACAGTTATAAAATAGTACTTTTTAAGTTTCCAGTCAATAAGATTCACCTAATATTGTTTCTTATATACTCTCTGGTTGCCATTGATTATGAAAAGTGATGGAAGTTGAATTCAATCAGAAAAATCTCATTTTCAGTTGCCAGTGTATTTGAGAAAGGCAGATATAAGTATACCATTCCTTTATATATCGGCATCCCCCGGAAGTAAACTTCCTCGTGATCGGCATTAAGCAATCTATCAGTAGCTCCAAGATATAAAGGGAATAAACCAACTTCACCAACACAAGCTTGATCATCTGGCTACCACATAGTTCAAAAAGATTAATTATACCTATATACACTATAAACTAGAATATTAATCAATTAATCTAGTTTGATTTGTAAATCTATAAAAAGAAATTGAATCCGATCAGATCCAGAAAACATTCTTACATAAGGAACACCATGCTCGTCAAGAATGACAATGCCGGTTGTCAACGATGCACCGCTAAATGTTCCAAAAGCTTGAGGCTGAAGCAGACTTCCTTGGACGTAACTCGAGGCAAGCTCTGTGCCTCCACAACATTCAAGAATTGGCTTGCAATAAGATTTCGACGAAAGCCAAAGGTCGTCATCAACATTGGAGGTTTCTCCGGAGGAGGCAAAGGATCTACACAAATATTTAAAGTTGACTTTATTTGGAATTATATGAAGCATTTATATTTGAAAATTCTAAGAGACTACCTTATTTGTGTCCAATCCAGACCTTCCAAACAGTTTGTGTTCTTCCAAGTTTTTACTAAGCTCGGAACTGTACCCAAAATAGTTACTCCTGCATCCTGAAAATGACTACGAAAATTTTTTAAAAAAAAAGTATAGAAAGCAAAATCTCACAATTCCCAGCTCTTATATGGAGGAAAAATCAAATATAGAAGTGTGACCTGAACAAATTTTCCAAAACTGCGCTCGAGAGGCGATCCATGATAGAGAGCAAGAGTTCCACCATTCAGAAAGGTTGAAAATAGTAGAATCGGTCCCACCACCCACCCCAAATTGGTTGGCCAGCAATAAACATCGCCAATTTTGACATCAATATGAGCCCATGCATCGGAAGAACATCGAATAGGTGAAAGTTGTGTCCAAGGAATAGCTTTTGGTTCACCTGATGAAGGCTAATAGATAATCAAAATACTATTTAACGAATAGAAACATCAAAATAATGCCAAGAACTGACAAAAATACTGCAGTTAAAAATTTCTCGACCTGTGGTTCCAGATGAAAAGAGTATATTAATCACAGAGTCCACTGGTTGATAAACTGGAGAGTAATAATTCGGACTGTCACCACAAGAATGTTGTCATATATTAAGATGGTTTGAGACATTAAAGGGAGAAACCGTAAAATTGCAATATTGCATTGAATGGTCAAGATGATAAAGATGGACCATTCATTGCAAAAAAATAATAATAATAATAATAACTTGTTTTCATGAGCAAACATAAGACAATAGATACCTTGGATGATGATCAACACAGGAAAGAAAATCCTTCCACAATAGATCCTGTTCTCTTATTTGAATGCTTACATCATTTCCAATCCCAGGGAGCACAATAGCTTTGACAGGAGCAGCTTCTACAACTTTACTGTAAAAGAAAGACGAATAACCATTATGCTTCTAGTGAAATACTTAGAAACATGACAACTACCCAATGTTTATCATAATAATTTCTGGAAAAAAAAGTGCGGAATTAGCAGCTAGTTTAGCTTTCAATCCTATGTGATTCAGGGTAAAGCATTCTTATGAATGGCCTTCGAGGAAGCACTTAAAAGTTAGCCGTCACTTGGAATTTACTTTAACCAAGTGTAGCCGAAAACTTTTTGTACAATTTCAACCAAGATTAGCAAATAAGTTATATGGTAAATGCATGTGAATTATGGCAATTGACAAAGATGATGCTAGTGTCAAACAAATAATTTCTGCTAAATTTCTTAATCGAGAAAAGAAAATGCAGCATCTTGTATAAACAGTCAAAAGTTAATCCTCTTACCTGTACAAAGGAAATTTTCTACCTCCTCGGAGTATAAAATCCTGAATAGAAATTGAAGGCAGATATCAATTTCCAGACCAAACAAATGATACACAAACTGGATTTTATAGCTCCGAATGCATATATAGAATATATAGAATCTTTTAGACCATTCAGTAATTCAGAATTAGACACCTGAAATTCTTATAGCTCAGCAAAATAAGAGATCTAAAAGGAAAACCGTGCAGCACAATGAAGTTCATATCTTTCAGAAATTCTAGTCCTTTGTTTATAAGGTTATCTACAGTAATGAAAGATCACCTGAGTAAAGATTCCCTTTGCATTGGACACTCGCAAACGGGTTGCAATCTCCCTAGCAACAAAGCTGTCAGCTATGGATACTACTACATATCCAGCTAGTATAATTGCCAAGTATATAATAACTGCATGGACTGTCATCGGCATGTCAATTGCAATTGCATCACCCTTTGAAAATGTTGTATCCAGTGCATTAGCCACCAACCTGTAACTCATGTAGCAGACATCAATAAAAGATCTGAAGGAACTCATTACAATAAGATAGAAATACTGGAAAATTATGAATGAGAGCATACATTACTTGTTTTCGAAGTTCCTTATATGTCATGCAGTTAACAGGAGAGTCATCGCATCTGTCATCTCTCCACATGATAGCCACATTATCATCATCTCTTCTTGGATGATTTGAGGGTAACAAACAGCATTCGGCAATATTCAAAACTGAACCCGGAAGCCATGTTCCACCATGTTTTGATTTATCGGTTGTATCTAAAATACACTTTGGGGCTTCACAAAATACAACTGAAATCTCTTCGAGAACAATAGACCAATAAGCCTGAACGCCAATACCCAGATACAAAATTCAGAAGACAAACAAGTCATATAACTTACAAACACAAAAATGCAGCTAAACTTGGCATTAAAACAAAGAAATAAATACAACACATTACAAACATTTACTAACCTCAGGATGTTCAACTGTGAATTTCTGAAAGAGACTAAAACTTGTTATAGGATCTTTGTACATAGCTCCTAAAAGCTTTGGACCATGAGTTTCCATTATACGCCCTAAGTTAGAGTGTTTAGATTGATCTCTGACATTCGGAAAACATTGGGTTCAGTTAGGAGAAAAGATTCAAACTTTGATACTAAGATAAAATAACACTATTACACATAGACTATACTAAAACAAATTAATCTGGGAAACAAGAAAAATTGAAAAAAGGAAAAAGTGTACATTCCTATAAAACAGCAGAATAAGTGGGTTTAACACACACAACACAAAAAGAGATAAAATACTACAAAGATTTCGCATTGAATCTCAAATCAAAAACCTCAAAAACTATCTAAAACTTGATCAAATCTCTTACTCGCAATCTCAAAATATGTCCAAACTACAGGGTATTCCAAGTAGAAAAGACAACAAAAACAACCCACAACAACTATCCAAAACTTGATCAAATCTTTTACTCCGAATCTCAAATGTGTCAAAACTACAGCGAATTTCAAGTAGCAAAGACAAAAGCAACAAAAACACCTCACAACAACTATCCGAAACATGATCAAATCTCTTACTCCGTATATCAAATATGTCAAAACTACTTGGAATTTCTAGTAAAGACAACAAAAGCAACAAAAACACCCCACAACATCTATCCAAAACATGATGAAATCTTTTACTCCCAATCTCAACGATAAACAACAAAAACAAAAATGGCAACAAAATAAGAGAAAATAAGCATAGAGGATGTAAGAAAACATTACAGAGAAGGAAACCAGTAAAGCGGAGGTCCATTTTTGGAGATATCCCAATCATTGTACACACTGTAATAAACCAATTGATGCAACCCATGTGGATGACATGGCTTCAGCAATTTTCTATCCACCAATTCCTTCCAAATATCTCTTGGGTCAAACCCATTTCTTCCTCCAATCACTTCTTTCAAAATCTTATCAAATTCTTCAGCTTCCTTCAGTTTCAAACCCACATTCACCAAGTCTTCCACTCCCACTTCACTTATGTTCTTCCCCATGTTCTCTCTGTCTCATGTTTTTGCTCTTTCTTCAGTCCCTCTTTATAATTCAGAGACGAGTACCAGCAGATGTAGTAGGTACAAAAAGTGGGTGTAAGTCGTACCACGTGATCGTGTTTAACTTGACACGCAGTTCTGTTTTGTAATAACAACAACCAGGCTAGCCAACAAATCTTTTTTATAAGTTAATTGCACTTTTTTGGCTTGGGGTTGAGTGCACGTTCTCTGCCCTGCAACCGCATCGAAAGAACTAATAAAGGGTAATAACATCCGGATCCCCTAATTTCTATATTTTCACAAAATAAAAATAATGTTTATCAATTTATGACAAATTAGTTCCTTGTTCTTATTAAAATAATTAAAAACATTCTTTAATATTACAAGAGCTGTCCAATCCAATCATTTTAATAGAAGTTAAGAGAACTATTTGATATTGATAACATCCAATCTAGTAATCTAATTGATTAATACTAAGTCAAAGTTTTCCCAGCAAGGAAAAATTGTTAACCTGGCAGAACTGATAACCACAAGTAAAATTCAAAAGAATAAGAGTACGATTCAATTTTGCCACGGCAACTGAAAATTTATATTAGAAGCTGAGACATATATACAAGAAGCTAAATATCTCTCAAATGCATGATAATTTTGCAGTTCGCAGATGTTTCGGTGAATTTCTCAGATGTCTTTTGCTCATTATCCTGATAAATTGGGATGAGCATAATCTGAGAATATTACCAACATTCTGCCAAGGAATTTACAACAGAGTTGAGATGTTAAGTGGCGTCTGTGCTTTCATTGGATTTGTTATTTGGCAAATCGCAACGTCAACTCCGAAGCCAGTTGGTCGTGTTTAGTTCTATCTGCTAAGTACAAGCGGGCAATGCCAGGGACAATTGGATTATCTGCGACAATGAAAATATCCACACATTTACTGCACAAGTCCATGATCTACAAACCTAGGCAGCCAAGCCAAAGCCAACCTTGGAGCAAACAAGAATACCCGAGAGAATCTAGTGCAAGAACTTACGAAGGTTAGGGTTTGTGAACATCGATCTGATAGCGAGTAGCACCTTTGTGATTGTTAGAGCGAGACTCCAACTGTTGTTCAAATGTCCAAACTAACATTGCCGGCAGAATCAATGTTGCAGAGATAGTTTCGAGTTTTAAATACCACCTGTAAACCTGTACTTATTATTAAAGAAATAAAGTACATTGAGCACAAATGGAAGTTGCATTTAGTTTATGTTAATTATAGTATTTCAATAACTTATTGGATGTACAAATGCACAGGCACACCATGTTTAGTTAGTTCAAGCTTTCCAACACCAAGTGCCATTTTTCTTAAGTCTCTTTATTGGCCAGTATATAATCTCCCCGTTTCAACAATACTATTTATTTCATGTTTAGTTAGATCATGCTGCAAAAGTCAACAACGTCCACAACATATCAGCAACCAGACTGAAGCAAAATTCTTCTTGCACTTTGGATTGGTATTTACGGTCCATGAAAGGTAGATATTGCAACGTCTAGAATTCGTATAATTGGAAAATCATGAAAATCATCTGCGTTATTATTAAGAGAGAATATCAAATATAAATGGCGTTGAGTTCTAACTCGTTCTGTTTTCCCAAGTGTCTGATTTGAAGAGACAAAATTGCTGCCGGTGTAATGCACATCCACAATTATCTAATTCAGTTTAGAGCCCCAACAAAGAAGTAAACATGCAAGAAAAATTGACCGGGTTGAGAAAAAGACAAGCAGAAAAATGATACATGGCAATATTGTTACATATGCAAAAAGAGAACATTGTTAGAAAACATAATTGAGCATACCTTTGGAGGTTTGAATGGATAATCACTTGGAAATGTTATGTCATGAAAAAAAATACCACCTTGTTACGGTGTTCCTACAACAATAATCATGAATTTAGTTCAACGTTGCAAAGCCAGACATGCTAACAAGACAACTAAATGCATTTAGCATATTTTTCAAGCTTCTCAAACAGAAAACAAGCAATTCAAATGGAAAGTAAATAATCAAACGATACATGCAATTGTTTACAAGGAACATGTTTAAGAGACAATAATGCAAAGAAAATAAGGTCCTTATTATCAGAATATCCAATCATAAGCTTCACAATCAAAATAAACCAGAAAGTCAAGTAGGATCCAGCAGTGCAGAATGTAGAAAGTGCCACAAAAATGAATAACGCCTTCATAGCAATTGAAAAGTGTCTATAAGGCCATTTTTAAAAGATAAATTAATTTAAGTATTTACAATTTCTTGTTATTAGTTTTGTCTTTCTGGTTCAAGAGATAAATTAATAGAAGTATTTACAATTTCTTGTTATTAGTTTTGTCTTTCTGGTTCAAGTAGGACCATGTTCCTCACCTTTCTACGCGAACGAAGATCGAGAAAGGGAAGTTTTCCAATCATTGACTCAAATCCATTGTCGAATCCTACTCAGCAGAATATGGAGATACTTATGGCAAAACGAGCAAGTCTGATCTTTCACAACAAAATGATAGATGGAACTGCCATTAAATGACTTATTAGCATATTAATAGATCACTGCAGAATGACATATACATCACACATTCTGGATCAAGTAAAGATTGGGGGTTTCCAGCAAGCCACTGCTTGTACAAGCATTAAAATTAAAATGACAAATCGTTCATGATCAAAGCATATTTCACTATTACATGCTTCCAAAGTAGCCATCCTTTTCATCCAAACAAATAACACCCTCCCATGGTAAACAATATATCAACCAAAATTTTCAACAGCTTAATCTGTTACTCTTCACATTAATTCTTCTGTTATGTACCTGAATATATATGGTTGCATGGTATGACTCCAAGCAGCAGATCCATGACTTGCAACCAACAAGAGCCAAGTAAAATGAATTGAGAGAAGAATGAGTCAAATTAGTTTAGCATTGTTTACATGTTGCAGTAGTTCCTTATTTCAAGCCTTTGTTTAAGTTCCAGTAGGTAGATGTGCTATTTGTTTCCTAATTTGTTGCATGTAGTTCCATTTTCCAGTAAGTGTGGTTCATGAGCTTATAAATAGCCTGAGAATAGTTAATAAAAGGCATCGAATATTTTAGTAAAAAATCTCTCTAGCTTTCTTCTTCCTCAATCATATTCTGCTTCTCAATACTCGGCCACGAATCAAGAAAATGATCATCAATAATTGGGTAACAAAGCTTAGTTCAATTACCGTTCAATTAAACTCTTATTTTTACCTAAATTCCAACAATTCACCAATACAAACAGCAAACCAAACCATAAAACATGAACCAGACAATTGAGCAAAACTCCATCACCCAAAACCAATAAAAATGGAAGCTTTAACATCAAAAACAAGAAAAAAAAAACAAAAAGCAAAAACCCATTACTCAAAATTTATCAAAAAAAACAGAGTGTAAGAGAGAACTGAGACCAGCAGGACCAACGACGGTGGCGACCCATTTGTAAAGATTGTCACCCTTGGGTCCAGCCGAGCAATCCAACGGCGGGTCCATGTTCAGCTCCGCCATTTCTCGCTGTATTCTCTTCCCCGAAGCTGAAACCGACGTCGTCGACACCCATGACGTTGATGCTGCTCCTCCTCCTCCGCCGACTCCGCTTCCTCCTGCGCTGCTTCTGTTCATCTCCACGGTAATTCGCACCGTTTTATGCCGCCGTATACTCACTTAAACCCAAGGAATTATTTTTTGAAGAAATTTAAAACAAAAAATAAATTATTTTTCTTAAATTAAAAAATATAAATTAAATATGATTTTATTATGTATTTATTTTTTATCTCCATATTATAAAATTTTGATTTATATTAATTAAATATTATTTATTTTAATTTTAATTTTATATTATTAATAATTGATATAAATTAAATTAAATTTTATTTTATTAAGTATTTATTTTTTATATTTTTATAAATTGATGAAAAAAGTTAAAAAATAATTTAAATTCTTATACGTGCGTCAATATTAGTTATTGAATACATGTAATATGAATTTTTTTAAATACACTTTTAATTTAGATATTAATTATTATTTTTAGTAATTTAAATGCAAACTAAATATGTTTTTTTTGGTTAAAAAATATGAAAAATAAATTGTATTATTATTATTATCGTATTGTATATATAAAAAAAATAAATTAATATATTTTGATAAAATAAATAACTAAAATTCAAAGGGAAAGGGAATTGATCCCTAACCAAATAACAACATATTCTTATAGTAACATAGTAATATTAGATTTTGGCATCTAAAATTAAGAATATTTCAATCATTTTCATAAAAATAAAATATATTAATTTATTATAAATAAAAAATATAAAAACACATAAATAAAAATATTCATGTGATAATAAAAAATACATGGATAATTTCATTTATCTCTAATTTTTAAAAAAACTTAAAAAAAATTACATTTTACATATTTTCTCAAATCTCAACACCAAAACACTTTTCTTCAATTAAAAATTACAAATTAAATATACTTTTGTTATGTATTTATTTTTAATATTTAGATTACAAATAAGTTGTTTATGTTAATTAAATATTTTATTATTTCTAATTTTATATCATTAATAATTGATATAAACTAATTATATTTTTGTTATATATTTTTATAGATTGACGAATAAAATTAAAAAAGTCGTATAATTTATTTATTTATTTTATTTAAATTAAATGTTGATTATTGGAGACGTATAATTTAAATTTGTTTTAATGTACTTTTAATTTGTATATCAATTATTATTAGTAATTTGAATATAAACTAAATATATATATTTTTTATTAAAAATAAATAGAAAATAAATTGTATTATTATTATTATTATTATATTAAATATAAAAAAATAATTTAATATATTTTGATTTATATCTTTTATTTAAAAATATATAAAAACTCACTCAAATAAAATATATTCATGTGACAAATAAAAATACACATGGCTAATTACATTTATCTTTAATTTTTTAAAATTTTACAATTATCAAAAATTACATTTTTACATAATTTCTCAAATCTCAACGCAGCAACCAGATTGAACAAATCCACAAAATTCATCCGGTACGTTCATTCTCTCAATATTAACCTTTTCACCTACACCCCTTTCCACCATATAAAACCCCTGCCCAGCTTCTTGATACTCCGACCCGGTAATCAGAACCCGATCCCCCAACTTCACTCCGCACGATCCCAGCCGGAATTCCGAGTCCAGCTGGGCCCAACTGAACAGTCTCCCGTCTTTTCCCACCCTAACATTTGACCTCGGATACCGACCCGGCTCCCAAACTCCCTCGACCCGTCTCCACTGACCCGAACCAATTTGGTAAATGTCGGCGCTTCCGTCGAAAGCTCCTTGATTCTCCGTGCTGTAACCGCTGACCACCCAGAACTCGTCCCCGATCACCACCCCCTCGCACTCGTCTCGCTCCTGACTCATCTGAGCCAACTCGGTCCACTCATTCAGTCTCAAATCGTAAACCCACCCGGTTTTCAACGCATTCTTGTTTTCATCATGCCCGCCGGCAATAAAAACCCGACCCGCGTAAGAACCCGCCGCAAAAAACGACATCTTCGCCGGCATATCCTTTCCTTTTATCCATCTCTGCAAGCTAAAGTCGTACACGGAAACGTCAGTAACCGGTTCGTAACTCACCGGATCCCACCCGCCCATAACCACCAGCTTCCCTTCGCAGCTTGCCAGCTGACAAAACAACGGCAACCCATTTGGGTACTCGGGAACCGGGTCGATTCTCTCCCAAACCCGACTAATCGGATCAAAAACAGTGAGCCGATAACTCGGCGACTCGCCCGGCTTTCTCCCGTCCGATACTTTCCCACCACTGAGAGCATGAGCTAAGCAAGCTACTTGGCGAGTAAACCCAGATTTCTTTCTGTGGAAATAAAACTCTCTGCTCAGCAGCAGCTCGCGCCAACGCCGGCAGACGGCGGAAGCGAGACAGTGAGAGGTATAGGGTAGGCGAGTTAAGCACTCGAGACTGAGTTCTTCGGGGAGAATCGGCATTAACTCGGTGAAATCGGAAGCTTCCATTTTATTTCTTCGGTGTCGGAAACGAAAGTTTGAAACGGCTATTTATAGAAAGCCGATAGTAACGAGAACCTGTGTACTGGTTCACTGAGCATGCCACGTGTCAATATTGATTCGGACGGGAAATTATCATTTTAGTGCAACCATGACATGTTGTACGAAGACATTGTGTTTTCAGATAGATTTTGACTGGTTGTTACCGTGATTGGATAAGGCGATACAAAAGTTGACAGCCATGACAGTGATGTAATATGATCGTCAGTCGGCTTTTAGGACATGTGGGTCCCGGTACAGACGAACGTTGGTAGTTTGGTGATTTGACGAATCGGGATGACGATCTGATTGATTAATCATGATGGATAGAGGATTGACACGTGGTGGATAAGTAGATATGGTTTTTTTTTGTGCTTTTGCTGACTAGACTTAGAATTTATATCTTGAGGATTAGACCAAATTTATGGTTTTATTTTTAATGTGAAATTTATTATTTTATTATTAAAATTTTACTCTATTTCATTGTTACTTTGCACTAAATTAGCTCCAATTTACTTGTATTTTAATAAATAATATTTTTTTAATAAGATATTAGATATTCGATACTGAAAATTATAATCGATTGAAAAATAATATTTTTTTAATCAAATATTGGATATTCGATACTGAAAATTATAACTGATTGAAATTAAATTTAGTTATATAATTTCAAAATCAAAATCTTTTCACTATCCGATAAATTTTGAATATCGAATGGTATCAAATATACAAAATATACGACCAAATTGTTATCTTTACTTATCAATTATTGAATTGAAGATTTAAGAATAGAAATAAAAATATAATTAATCTAAAATATTATTTATGTTAGACTTTGTTGACATATAAATATAAATTTGGTGACTTGCCTCATAAATTATTGCATGAAAGTTGGAACATGGAAGATTCAAAATTAGGAATATAGTCATGATCAAGTTTAGAACTCTGTTTGTATTATATATATAAATAAATAAATTTGGTATCTAGAAATCTAACATATTAGGTTAATGAACCTTCAATGCAAAGCCCATCAAACAATGTCCATTACACACTCAAGGCCCAAGGCCCACTTATCATGTTGTCAACGAAGTATACAACATTCCCATATTTCATTTTCTATGTATAAAACAAAACAAATTAGGCAAGGAAAACAATTTCCCTAAGCCTAATCTAAATCTTCATAATCGAACTTTTCTCCATTCTTGAACACAAACCACATCTTGGATTTGCACAAATTCATGAACAAGTACCAAAAAATTCCAAAACAAGTCAGCACAACGCTGACAATATAAACTGTTTTTGTTGCCACAACCATCACATAAACCAAGAACCCAGATGGAATCAAGCACATCAAGATCAAACCGGGCAATTCCATTGGCACTCTATATGGTCTCTTCATTGTAGGAAATTTCTTCCTCAGCCACAGAAATGATGCAAATTCTAACAACATTCCCAAACTGTACAAGAAATTCACACAAGAAATTATGTTTGCAAAGTTCATGTAAGAAACTGTTAGTGCTATTAATGTTGAGATCAAAATTCCAACCCATGGTGTGTGAAACCAACTAGATCTTGCACCAAAAATTTGTGGCAGAAATCCTAAATCTGTCATACCCAGAATTTGATATGCACAACTGCTTAATTGAGCTTGGTAGAGACCAATAATTGACAAACATGCACCAATTTCTATGAAAATTTTTAGCCATTTCCCAGCTATGATTTCAGCTGCATCAGCAAAATACCCATCTACCCAATTTTCTTGATCTAGAGGTATGGCACCAGTGGCAGCTAACAGAGGGATGAAATAAGCTAAACAAGTGAGAAACCCAGCTGAGAAAAGTGCTTTTGGGAAAGTACTTTGTGGTTGCTCAACTTCACCAGCTAAAGTACTTGCATTGTCCCAGAAATTCAAGTTCCAGAAAAGGGTATTGAAGAACAATGTCCAGTTTTTTGGTACTCCCTCCTGGCCTAAACTGATCCATCTTCCAGGATCAATCTTGGGAATTGAAAATAAAGTTAGAAGCAGAAATGGGAAAAGTGAAACAACACCTAGAGTTACAGCAGTGTATCCTACAATTGCCAAGCCTGTGTAGTTCAGAAAAGACAGAACCAAAGTTGAAATCAAGATAGCAAAGTAGCGAGGAAAACCTGAAGAGAAAATTGGAAAAGCCAGCTTGAGATAATCTATGCAAAGAACAGGATAAGCAGCCAAGTTGATAACACCACTCAGGAATTTCCAGGAACCCATTAGAGACCCCCAGAAGGGACCAAAAGCCTGGTGAGCCCAAATGACAAACCCACCATTTCCAGGAAAAGCTGTGGCAAGTTCTGCAGTTACCAGGGCCTCAGGAATGCTCCAAATGAATGGAAAAATAAGAAAACCTAATAAGGCAAATAGCGGCCCGGCGGCACCAACGGCTGCCTCCTCGCCGTAGGGGCCACCGGCGACCTCAAAGTAGATGAGAAAGATGAGAGGAAGAAGAGATAGTTTCTTGGAGGATTTGATTCTGGTTGGTGTTGGTTGTGGCGGTTGTTCTTCAAGCAGGCGAACTTGGGAGATATTTTGTTCTTCTCCAACCATAATTTGTTTTTTTTTTTTTTTTTTTTTTTTTTGGATTTTTGATTATTTATTTCTTGAAATTTTCATTCAAATTCTTGTTGTTTACGAAGTGTACAATTGGGATTGGTTATCTTTGTTGAATAGTGTGGCCAATAATGGTGGCATTGATTGGTCCACACGCAACTCCCAAAGCATAGAGTTACATGTAAATTGGAATTATAATATTTTCACATTTTTTACCACCGGCCAGGCCAGCTGTACACCCCTCCTCGGGTCGTCCCATCATGATTATTGATTAGAGTTGTGGGCACATGAAATTATAGCTGGCTTCCCAATTATAGAGATTATAGGATATCTTTTTTTACAATTTTTAAAATTATAATACAAGCGAATCTGGAGAAAATCCTCAAGTCCTGGTAGACAAGTCACCACTACCAAAGTATTTATAGTTTGACAATATGCATATCAAAATATCTACCATTATTAATGACTGTGAGTTGCCAAGATAGACCTAAATGTTAAACATATATTGCACTTTTATATGCAAAGCTAAAAAACTAAAGTACTTGTATTTGCTTTCAGATAACATTAACCTAACCCAAAAGACTGGCTTCTATTTCCCCAAAAGTCCTTTTCTCATACAAAAGCCATTCTGAAAAGTCAACAATATGCAAAAGCACTTGTGCTAATCATTCAATCTTCGACTTCTTCCCCACCATGACTGAACTTGAAAACATTCTTTGTCCTCAAAAACTTCATCAGAAAAAACCATCCAATTGCTCCCAAAGTCATCAAACCACTCACCAAATAAACAATCTTTGTAGCAATTACCATGATCAAAATCAAAAACCCAGATGGAATCAGGCACATCAGAATCAATCCGGGCAATTTCAATGGAATCCTGAAAGGTCTTTTCAGCTGGGGTAATTTTCTTCTCAGCCAAAGAAATGATGCAAATTCCAGTAACATTCCCAAACTGTAGAGGAAATTTGCTGAAGCAACAATGTCTGTAAAATTCATGTATGAAACCCCAAGTGTGATTAGTGTTGATATCAATATTCCAATCCAGGGAGTGTCAAACCATTTTGATCTAACACTGAAAAATTTTGGCAAAATCCCCAAATCTGCCATACCCAGAAGCTGATATGCACAACTGCTTAATTGTGCTTCAAATAAGCCAATTGCTGACAAAACAGCACCAACTTCAATCCAAAATTTCAGCCATTTCCCAGCAATCATTTCAGCAGCATCAGCATGGAATCCGGATCCCCATTGATTTTGATCCACAGAGACAGCACCAGTTACGGCAAAAAGTGGAATAACATAAGACACACAAGTGAAAATAACTGCAATAAATAGTGCCAAAGGAAATGTTTTCTGTGGTTTTTCTACTTCCCCAGCTAATGTGCTAACATTGTCCCAGAAATTCAAGTTCCAGAACAGTGTGTTAAAGAACAAATTCCAATTTTTCTTCTCACCCTTCTGTCCTAAACTCAACCACCGATGAGGATGTATATTCGGGATGGCGATCAATGACATAATTATAAACGGCGAAAGAGAAACAATTGCAAGCAAGACAGCTACGTACCCGACAATCGCCAATCCTGTGTAGTTCAAGAACGAGAGAAAACAGGTGGATAACATGACTGCAAGATTCCTAGGCCATCCCGATTCCAGCGCAGGAATCACTTTCTTCAAATAATCAATACACATGACAGGAAAAGCAGCAATGTTTATAACGCCACTCAGGAATTTCCAGGAACCCATCAGAGATCCAGAGAAAGGGCCGAAAGCGCGGTGAGCCCAGATGACAAAGCCGCCATCGCCAGGGAAAGCGGTGGAGAGTTCTGCAGTGATGAGAGCTTCTGGGACACTCCAGATGAAGGGAAAGATAATGAATCCAAGCAAGGCAAAGAGAGGTCCGGCAGCCTGAACTGCCGGTTCTTCACCATATGGACCGCCAGCAACCTCAAAATATATCAGAAAGATAAGAGGAATAAGAGTTAGTTTCTTAGCTTTCGCCGCAGCTTTGGTGGTCACAGGCAGGAGATTCGGTGAAGAAGATGTTGGTGGGGTTTGCATGGCTGTTTCTTTGTCCTGTGATATTGTCATGAGGAGCTCAAAATTTGACAGAAGTTTGATTACAATGAAATCTGCCAGGAATTGATAAAAGAGAAGAGTGCATGTGCATGATTTAAGAACGAATATAAAGGGGAGATTCAGGAATCTCTGATTTAAAAAAGGCCGCAAAGGAAAAGGATTGTCTTACAGCAGCGAGTTTGGATTGTTTCAGGAGTTCCATTAATGCATAATCACAATCATTAAATTTTCAATTAATAATTAAATATTTTTAAATTAGAATTTGTATGTTATTTGTTTTCTTTATTGCCTTTTCCAATTTGACCTTTTTTTTTTTTTTAATTTCTATATGACTAAGTGGGTTGGTGAAAAGCTACACCTGATGTGTAAATCATGAATATATACACACACACACACACACACACACACACACACACACACACACACACATATGTTTTTCATTTTCAAGATGTTAAAAGATAATTTATTTTTTTACATAATTGGTGGTTAATGTTGTAATAATTCAAATTGCTTTATTGGTATTCTAGTAGATCTTGTAAGACAAAAATGAATCGGAGTGTCGATTGTCCGATAATAACTCATCAGGGTCTTTTAGTCTCCTTATATTGACAAGGGCTAATCTTATACTTTGTTAGTGTAATTTTAAAAAAATAACCTACTTTATTCTCAATCTAAATAATGCTTATTTCTTCTGTGAGGATAAATACCCTAAATCAACCTGCTTTTATTTTAAAGATAGCTTCTGACGAAAACAATTCTATTGTATTTTAAAGATAGTTTATGACGAAAATAGTTATGTTGTGTTGATGTGAACCATTTTTTGTTATACATGAACTGAGGTCTGATGAGGAATATCATATCCTAATAATTTATATGGTAATGTAATTATAATATTGAGATGTAATAAGATATGATCACTCTATTTTATGTTATAATAATTAATGTCACAAAAGGAAACCCATGTGAATCATATATTTAACCTTTACCATTTCTTTTTGTAGGATACTTTGGTATCAAAAGATTTCCATGGAAAGATTAAATTATTAGGCATGTATTTTTTAATGAAAAATTTGCAAGTTGGAGGGGCCAAGTTACAGAATCCTGTGTGTCATCTATTCAGAAAAAATAAAATCAGACAAGACAAAATCTTTAATTCAATGTACATCTAGAAATGTGACTAATCACGTGTATGTATTGTTATGAAACTTATCCTAAATCACATCTATAGAATATCTTAATTTTTTAGCTTGGAATTTAAACTCCTCCCATGGTCTTGGGTGGAAAGGAATGCATAGATTTCAATCAAAGCTTCCCAAGACTTGTTACTTACAGCCATCTCTCCTGTCTTGTTCCTCAGATTCTTCGTTTGCAGCTTCAACAGATTTGAACCAAAGAAATGGCTGCAAAATGAATTTCATGTTAGATGAACAAATGGATGTAACATTTTTTTCATTAAGTTCCATGTTTCCCCAACCTTAAGAGAAATTTATACCTAATTCCGGCGACACCAAAGAGGCGACGGTGCACCACCATGTGTAGTCATTTGACAGCGGCATTATACTTTAGCCAAAACTTTGTTTAATTAGAATGTCATATTCCCACATAAAAATAAATTTTGGGCAGGCCAATAACCAGAAATATTGCAAAACTTCCTCTATGTCAAATTGATGATATCAAACAATGATTCATTAGATTTTGAATATACTGAAGAGATTTTTGACAAATGCCAGAACTCTCAACACCATAAACGAGATAAAAGACAGAGTAAAAGAACTCACACGAAGAAAGAATGCCAGTAAATGCAAAGAATCCAAGCGATGGAGAGTAAAAAATGCTGTTTGAATTGAGAATGCCAAAAACTGGCTTCTGATTCAATTACCCAAAAATCGAACCTACCTGCAATCACAAGTTTTGAAATAATTTAAACATTTCATGTTTTTGGCTAGTGAAGATTAAAAGAAGAGTAAGAGGGAGCTTTTTGCAGCAATTGCATTCACCGTTGAGGCAAGTAAATATACATAAAACGGAACCTCAAAGCTCTGTTGTGCTGTGTAGCCTTTGCCTTCATCCCTGGCCCAAGGAGGGGACCCATCTGAACGGGTCCCGCCGTTGCGGGAATAGTTTCTTCGGATTTGCTCGAATTTGCTGAACCTTCTGTCGCAGCAAAAACAGAAAACCTACGAGATATCATTTCCCCCCGTTTTGCAGCAAGTTGATTAAAAGTCCTTTGTCCATCACCTAGAAATGGCTTGGGATGTGATGGAGTTCGTTCTCTAGAGCTGCAGATTGGTGTATAACTGCATGACGATAATACAGTTGCAGACACTGGTTCCTTATCTTGCTTCTGTGTGACTGAGACCTGGAATTTAATATATATTAATAAAGTAAATTTCAAACTTCACCAACTATTCCGCTTGAGGAGCTACAAAAGCTTCATTGTTATGCAAACAAAATAAACCATACACCTCCCAAACCTCGGCATGAGCAGGATTTGAACTCCAAACCTCTTGTTTTACCAACCCCTCTTCAATCCTAGTATGAGCGGAATCCAAACTCCAAACCTCTTGTTTTACCAGTTGAACAACTAGCGCCCACAAAAAAGCTCCAAATTGTTTGTCCAAGACTTCTTAGCTAAATGTCGATGCTTTATATAATGCATTCTTTCGTTTATAGACTGAATAAGGTTTTATAACTAATGTACTTGACATTTGATAAGGGTGGGCGTTTATCGGCTCCGTTCAGTTCAGGTTAGCTTCAAACCAAGAACCAAGAACCAAACCAAACCGATATGGACATTCAATTCCTCCATTATTCTAATGATAAGTGCCAAAATAAACTTTCCATACAAAAAGTTTTTGGAAAACAGAAAAATTTTGCTAATTCAAATATCATGCAAACAAATCAATCAATTAACTTTTTTTCTTTTTTTTTTTTTTTGTTCTTATACAAACTAATCTTGCAATTACGGCTAAAATGAATCATACAAGAACTACAGCAACAACTAATTTACAATCAAAATTAACATACAAACAAATATAAAAAATCAACTTTTTTATAAACCCATTTGAGGTTAAAATTAAAATTTTCATTCCACAACAACAAAGAACAGTCAATTCATTTACATAGAAAATTATCAAACTATTAATATTTAACATATTATTTTTCCAAAAATAAAAATAAAAAGCTACCTAACCTCAATTTGATGGGTTCCTGCGGGGCTGACGGTGACGAAGAAACACCGGCTGCGGCGGAGCTGACGTAAGGGAGAGGAAAGGAGAGTGGCGTTTGTGGACTGTGGGTGGGAAAGGAAATGCAAAAATGCAGAAATTGTAGCCATGAGTATTGTATCATCCGCCAACCATCTATAAATGTTTGCCGCGTGTCATAAATATTAATATTTAATTTAATTTAGACCATTAAGAAATTCTTCCGACATTTGTGATTCGTATAAAATAACTAAAAGTTTAGAGATTTCTTATTTAATTACTAATTAACTGATATGCCATTAAGCATTATTTGTGTTTAAAATATAAATATTATCACAAGAAAACAGAACAACTGCGTCTTCGTCGCACGTGAAGAAGTAATGGAGTCACTGTATCTAAAGCAAATAATCTCTGCAACAAATCGAAGAAATCCAGTAAACCCAATTTGTTTTTACACAAGAAAACGAAGAATTCATTTGCAAAATCGTCCCTTTCGGTTTGCCTCTTTTATTAGCTCCAAACAATCTGATTTCCAAGGTAATTACAAAACTTTTATGGGTTTCTTAGAATTATCAGAAGTTTTCTTTAAATTTATTTCTTAGCTTTCATTAAAAGTTTGGACAAGAGGGTTTTAATAATAACGAGATAAAAAAATTATATTTTTGCAGCCAAAGGAACCATTTTTACGTTTTAGTTTATAATTCTATCTTCCAGTTTCATTTTGTCACGTACTATGCTTTTTAGTTTGTAGGATCTCAAGGTAGAATCTGCAATGCAATGTTTGAATAAAATATGTGTTTGATTCAAAAATATGTGTGGTAAGGATTTCTTTATCTTGGGTAGCAACCAATTTCAGATTCAACTTCTTTTTTTTTTTTTTTGGTATGTTTTCTTGGGGATGAGAGAGGTATAATTCGGCGTCCAAGCCTTAAATTCAGTATGAATGGATTGGTTTTGAATACGAGCATGTGTTTGGAATAGGATACACATGACAGAAGTAAAATATGGTACGCGTAAACTTTTTTGGTTGAAGACTTGGCGCGAAATGTAGGCTGGTTGAGCCAACTCTTTGCTCTGATCCTGTTGTAATTTGGAGATATTCTTGATAAGGAGGGCCTCGGATTTTTTATGAGCGTGTATGTTAGCTTCTGAATTTTCTTGCATATGATTTTGGCATAAGATTTAACCATTCTCTGATTGCGGAACTACAATTTCAAAGTATGTTTAAGTGAACTTGTATGTTTCTGCTTCAGATTTTCAGGTCTATGCAAAACCTTCACGTTTGTTGCCCTCCACTGAAGTGAAAGTCTGTACTGAGACCTCACTAAGGACTTTTTCATCTTTCATTGCTGGCGAATCTCGGTCTTTGTTTAAGATTAAGATACAGACAAGTAACATCTATGGGTCGAGTCTGAGTGATTTAAATGCCGGTATACTCTTATGCTTGATAGATGAAAATGGTGACTCTATATTACAGAGGATACCTGCAAGTTTGATGGCTGATCATTCGGCCACAACAAACGACGACACTGTTGATCCCAATATGGTCCGGTTCCAAAGAGGTTCTTCTGATGAGTTCGCTTTTGAGGGACCTAGACTCGGAAAAATTGTAGCTCTTTGGATCGGCCTCGAATCAGGTTAGTCTACAAGTAATAGTTTTGTGAATGTATTGTCTCGAAATGCGATGATTAAACTCGTAGAATAGAGCTTAAATGCAATTGCTGGGGATATTTTTATGCGATTATTGAAATACTTTAATAGACTTAGGCTTAGTTTAGGACCGATGTGCTTTGAAAGCACATTTTTAAAGTGTTTGGTAAACACCAATTTTTAGTGGAGGCAACTCATTTTTTCACTTATATTTAACATATAGTGATTTCATATTATAACATTTATAGCTTCAAAGCCACAACACTTAAATCCCAAACATAAACTTATTTATCCTTAACGGCTGATGTATTGCATTTGAATTTTAGAGCTTTGACAGATTGAAGCCTTCTGTAAAACTTCAATAATTGGATTTTTCCCTCATTTTCATTTCTAAGGTCAGGTCAGTGGAGATTAGGAGACGCGAGCCTGACAATCATCAATGCTTGTCAACCTTCATTGGAAGAAGACGATGAAGAAAAAATACAGTATATTGGCTACTGTTATGATTTTGAAGTTGATGATGTCTTGCTTGGAGAGGGAGGTGACACATCCATGTTGGAACTTAGACCTTCTCGAATTACTGAATCATCCAGGGTTGACCCATTCGCCTTATTGGCAAAAGGTGTTTTGCAGTCAACTTCACTTGTGAATGCTCTGATATCAAACGAGGAAAGCATGAAAGAATATGAAGATTTGAAATTCTCTTTATTACTTTACGATGCCATTTTGATATTTGTTGGTACATCAGTTGTATCATTATCAATCGGTGAAGGTTATGCTTTGGCATTCTTGGTTGGTGGGTTTGGCGGTTTTTTATATCTGTTGCTTCTACAAAGGTCCATTGACGGAATACCAGCTCCAGAATCAATTTCCAGGAACCGCGGAGGGAGTTTTGACGAAGTGTTTAGACAATTCAAGGCTCCATTATCTAATCTTGCATTGGCTGTTGGAATTTCAATTTTAACTCTCAAGTATAATAGCTCTGGGGATGATGTTCCATTCGTGCTGACTCCCAAAGAACTCCTGGTTGGAATGCTGGGATTTCTTGCTTGCAAAGTTGCCGTGGTTTTAGCTGCCTTTAAGCCCTTGCCAGTAAGTCTGAAGGAGAACAAGTGATCCATTCTCATTACACGCCCTATTTTCAGGAGGGAAAGAGAGATCGAACAATGGAACAGTGTTCTGAAACATCAGAAGAAGGACAACTTGATGAAAATATTTTGGAAAACATCTGTAGATAATCTGTATTACATTTGAAATAAACAGTGCACTGATCACCCTGGTGAAAAGTTCTAATGTTTTCTCTCTTACTGCAGAAAAGATACCAATTTGTTGAACATAATTTTTTCATTCTTCCCTCCTTGTTGATCATTCATTACTTAGCTTTGAGTCTATGATTTCTGCTGTGAGTGGTGCAAAAAGTTCATTACTTGGCTTTGAATCTATGATGTAAGATAGAGTAAAAATAAAAATAAAAAGATTTTAATTAAAATGCGTCTGCCGGGAGTCGAACCCGGGTCTATTGCTTGGAAGGCAATTATCCTAACCGTTGGACTACAAACGCTTCTTGGGAGATTTCTTCCTATTTATATTTATATTTAATCTCCAATGTGAGTCTTCTGCATTTCTAAACCCACTGTGGGCATATCTATTTGCAAAAGATTTTGGGCTAATTTATTTTTGCATATCATGCCATGCATACAGTAGAGACTACACAAAATATATTAGGAATAACTTCTCCTTCTAGTCCTTCTAATTACTTTCAAATTAGGAGTTTTACACTTCAGAAATCCTGCTACCAATTAGTGTATATTTTTCAATTACAACAGGATTCACTTAGCATTATTACATTTGGGTATCGTAAAATTGAAGTATTGTAACTTTTAATCCATCTGATTCGAGATAAAATTATTTACTTGCTATGGAGTATAAGTGTGTGGGTAGCCTTTGAAAACTTTCATTTTTGGTACTCAAAATTCAGGGAGATAACATGAACAAACCATACACAATTTCCTTCCTTATTTCTCTCTTCCTTTCCTTCACTCTTTATCAAATTTACTAGTTATATGTAAATTATATTTTTATTTATAAAAAAACAAAAATACAGGGACCTATATGTTATTATTCTGTGAATGATTATGGATTTTCTTTTTCTTTCTTTAATTTTTTGAAAACATCAATGAATTATGAGAGATTTCATTTTTGTTTTCTCTCTTGGATTTTCTCAGATTATTTCCTGTAATATAATATGTGTTGTCTAGCCACCTCAAATCTTCACTTTGTCACTAATTCTGTCCATTTTGTTATTGTCTCCTGCATGTTTCCTGTATATTATCTGACAAATGGGTTAAGATTCTTGCTTTGGCTGTAACTTTTTACTTCATTGTCTAAGTTTTTTCCGTCTCAAATCCGGCAGCCATGGTTTTTTACTTCTTTGGATTGAAGGATACTGATTCGGTTCGGCCATGGGAATTGTTGTCTTAGACAGTCAAACAGAGCTTCCAAGAACAAAGATTTAGTCTTCTTTTTGGACAGAAGTCCGTGGCCAAATAATAATATGGTATCAGAGTCTTTGTATTTTGATCAATGAACACCAAATTCAATCTTAGTATTAATACAAATCTTAGTATCGAATACTAACATGGTATTAAAGTCCAAATATTGTATTATATCAAACAGTTGAACTAATAAAAGTTATGGTCTTGGACATGTTGCAGATTGAATTGCACCATTACAAATAGATCCTCCAAGAACAAAATTGAGCCTTGTTGAACTTGCTCGATCAATGAATATGACATTAACATAATCTAATCATTTAAGTATTGTAATTTTAGAGATAATCACTTGAGGACAAAAAGCACTTAAATGGAGACAAATGCTTTTAAGGAAGCATCCAACAGGATCAAGATTCTCATTCCAATATCATAAGAAAGACAGAAACTTGTTAACATTCTTGGCCAGCTTGGTACCAGACAAAACTAAGCATATTTGCGGAACTCAATATCATTCTCACAATAAACAATTAATGGGATAATAACATACAGATCTCTAAGTGTTTACATTTTCACAAATAAAGATAGAACTTATTCATTTGTATTAAATAAGTCCATAACTCTATTGAAATGACAAAACTATTTTTTAACCATGGTAATATAAAAGTATGTAATTTAACAAGTAAGAGTGTTTAAGTCATTTCAACGAGAAATGTTAGACATTTCAAAATATTTCCCAGAAAGTATATTTCAAATAACATAACCAATGAAATGATATTCATTTATTGGGTAATGAATTTGTACAATTTTTAAAGTTACTTATTACACATTTCAACTATCTATATAATAAATTTCATGTCATTTAGGATGCGCTTTTGGGGATAAGTTTTGAAATGTCTAGCATTACTTCATTTCAATGTGAATTAGGGACATATTTGATATAAGAAATAAATAATATTTTTATATTTTTATTAGTGAAATATAAAACTCTAGGGATCTGGATGTTATTGTCCCAATAAACAATTTCAAGTTGTAACATCAGTTCATATTGTGACAAAATCAATCCCTTAACATATTAAACTAATTACAAAGCTGCAGATTAAACAGTTTTTTTCATTGGTTATATTGTTTTGATTCCTCTACTGGTTTTATCACCCCCTTATATTATCCCAAGTTGTTGTTTTTCTTCCCTGGAATTATGCAGGAAACACTTCAAGAAGAAACTTCACTACATCAAACAGCAACATGTGCACATATAAAACATTCTAGACAGAGCCATAATTCAATTCATTATTTCCTGACAGGTTTCAAGTTTTGCATACAATTCAAGACTTTCACCTCAGATCAGCAGAGTGAGAGGAATAATATTTCAAATGTGTTCGACATTTTTGCTTGCTGTTAAGCCTTGCACAGGAGCCATCAATGGCAAAATCTTCTGTCAAAGAAGAAGTAGGGTTGCAGCAGCAAGAGGTGGAATGACCATAGCTCCGAAAAAAAGAAGTGCGGAAATTTTTCCGGGGCTATCAAAACAAGGAATTCCACATAATGATCTACATGTAAGAGAAATTGTAGAAAGACAATCTCAGGCAAATAATAATTTGGCCATAGAAGATGCTTGCAGAAGAAAGCCAGAGTTTCATGCTATGTTTCTTGAAGAAGCTTATGAAAGATGCAGAAATATTTGTGAAGAATATGCTAAGACTTTTTATCTAGGTTCTATTTTCTTTCTTTTTTTCCATTAGTTTGAGAAGTTATATTGCAAATTGTACACTGTTGGGATTAATGTTTTGGATTGATTTTCTTGATGCAGGAACTCTGTTGATGACAGAAGAGAGACAGACAGCTATATGGGCAATTTATGGTAAGAAAAAGTGATAAATTTGTAGGTAACTTGATATACAAGCAAGGAAATGAAACTTTGTAGACACAAAATTGTGCATAAAAATAGCCTAAATACTGTCTATAGTTTGGTGCAGAAGAACTGATGAGCTTGTAGATGGCCCAAATGCAACTTACATGAGCTCAGCTGTTCTTGATAGATGGGAAGAAAGACTGCAAGATATTTTCCATGGTCGCCCGTATGACATGCTTGATGCTGCACTTTCTGATACAGTCTTCAAATTCCGTCTAGATATCAAGGTGTTTAAAATATTTGCAAAAAGAAAAAAAATCGTTCTGCCAAGTTTTTAATATGTTCAGAAAGCTAATTTCTCAGATTTTCTTCTTGTGCGATAGCCTTTCAAGGACATGATTGAGGGAATGAGAATGGATACAAGAAAATGCAGATATGAAAACTTTCAAGAGCTGTATTTGTATTGCTACTATGTGGCTGGGACTGTAGGATTAATGAGTGTTCCAGTTGTGGGAATTTCACCAGAATCTTCATCTTCTGCTCAAAGTATATACAATTCAGCACTCTATTTGGGGGTTGGAAATCAATTGACAAACATTCTCAGAGATGTGGGAGAGGAGTAAGTTTCAGTGTAGAAAATGCATAATAGGCTTGAAGTTAATTCTCTCATTCAAATTTGTCCCCAACTTATTTCAGTTTATTTCTTTCAGTGCTTCAAGAGGGAGAGTTTATCTTCCTCAGGATGAGCTTGCACAATTTGGACTATGTGACAAGGATGTTTTCTCAAGAAAAGTTACTGATAAATGGAGAGAGTTCATGAAAGAGCAGATTACAAGGGCAAGGTTTTTCTTTTACCTGGCTGAGGAAGGAGCTTCACAGCTTGACAAAGCTAGCCGTTGGCCGGTAAAATTTTTCATTTACACCCCTATATGTGAATTAAATCAAAAAGAACAAAAAAAACTCAGTCTAGGCAATATTGAAAGTGAAAGAAAACATCATTTTCATTTACAGGTCATTGCTTTGTAGAAGCTGAGTGATTGATTTGTGATTTTCAGGTTTGGTCATCTTTATTATTGTATAGAGAGATCTTGGATGCAATTGAAGACAATGATTATGACAACTTGACGAAACGAGCATACGTGGGAAGAGCTAGAAAGTTTATGATGTTGCCATTAGCATACACAAGCTCAATCAAAAGCTAGTTTGATGTTTCCCAATTGAGGATTTTTCGGCATTCAGAACAATGGAAAATGGGGGGGATGGAAGCAACTAAAAATGACATATTGTAGAGAAGAAAATAGATATATATTGATTGTCTAAGGCTTGTGAATGTAACAGTCGCCCTGTTTTATACTTGAATCAAATAGGAGATATATGTATATAAACATATTCTCTCAAATTTCAACTCCTATAAAGCTAAAATTTGTAACTGAATTTTCTCCTAATTTAATGTACATATGCATTTATAAAACTTGAAAGCTGAAAAGTTTGCTTATGGCTCATTTCTAACTGTTTTGCTTCAGCACATCAACTCAAGTGTTTGGCAAATGCATACCCTTTACTTGACAGGACATCTAGTGATTCTACTTCAGCTACTTCAAAAGCATACTTGTGGTCAGTTTGTAACTGTAACTGCTATATTTCAGCTTTATTTTTAAAATCACAACAATGAAAGTATTTAGTAAACATACTTAATATCTCACTTTTACTTAACAGTTAGTGAATTTATTTCACAGCAGTTGAGTTTTAAAAAGCCACAACACCTAAACAGCAAACACGGCCTTAACCCTAACAAAAACTTTAATCGTATTCTATGATTAGAAGTGGTTCATTACAGTTGGTATACTGTGGATTTTGCATATTAACTTGTTAAAGAAAACTTCCTACTTTACTGTTCAATAAGTTATCATGACCAGGTTTTCACCTCAATTTAGCAAGAGGGGAGAGGGAGAATTGAATGATTTTCAGTCATTAGATCATCCTCTTCCTCTGTTAAATGTGTTCAACATTTTCACTAGTCAACCATGCACAGGAGTAAGCAGAGGAAAAATCCCGAGTCAAAACTCTTGAGTTACAGCAGCATATTCTGGAGTGAACATAGATCTTAGAAACAAATGTACATCCAATTTTCCAGGATTATCAACACAAGGAATTCTTCAGACTGATATAAAAGTATACGAAATTGTATAAAGACAGTCTCAGGCTAAGAATTTAGCCATGGAAGAGCCCGCCTGTCGAAGCACACCACAGCTTAATCCTATGTTCCTTGAGGAGGCTTATGAAAGATGCAGAAAAATTTGTGTAGAACGTGCTAAGAATTTTTATCTAGGTCCAATTTCATTTCCCCTCTTTTCAACAATTTCAGAAGGCTGCCTAAAACTTTTATCCAATCTAAGCTAGCATATTGCAATGATTTCTCATCTGGGGCATAAAAATCGTAGATCCTGTGAAAAAGTTTCAAATTTATTCCATGAAAATATTCTTCATCTGTTAGCATTTTTTTTTTTAATTTAACGCAAAGTTTATAAGGTTAGGATTGATGTTTCTGATGCTTTTTTTGTTTCAGGAACTTTGTTACCGATAAAATGAGAGACAGAAAGTAATATGGGCAATTTATGGTAAGGAAATACATGAAAGAAACAGAAACAAGAAAATATGGCATGTAGATACAAATAAATAAATAAAGAGCTGAAAACTGAAAACATCACTTTTATGTACAAGTCATTTCCTTGGTATTTTTTGCAGTTTGGTGCCAGAGGACAGATGAGTTGGTAGATGGCCCAAATGCTTCTTCTGATCTTGATAGATGGGAAGAAAGAATGCTAGAAATCTTTGATGGAAATCCTTATGACATGCTTGATGCAGCACTGCCAGACATTGTTTTTCAACTTCCATTTACACATCAAGGTGTTTACAAACAATCAACAAATTTTTGCTTCTCAGAATCTTTATTTTCCTTTCAGCCTGTTTCGAATCTGAAGCATTTTCCTATAGCCTTTCAGGGATATGATTGAGGGAAGGAGATTAGATACAAGGAAATGCAGATATGAAAACTTTCAAGAGCTTTATGTTTATTGTGACTACGCAGGTGAGATAACTGTAGGCCTAATGAGTGTTCCAATAATGGGAATTTCACCAGAATTTTCAGTTTCTGCTCAAAGTATATACAATTCAACAATCTATTTGGCAGCTGGAAATCAATTGACAAACATTCTTGGAGAAGTGGGAGAGGAGTAAGTTTACTGTTCAAACCCTTTGCTCTAACTATTAGAGTGTTTACCTACTAGTTTAAGTTTTAGGGCAAACAATAACGTAATACGGTCTCAGAACCAAATCTAGAAGGTCTTGTGTTAGATTGCATTCAAATTTGTTTGTCTTTTTCTGCATTTGTTTTGGCTTCTTTCTGTCTCTTATATCTGTTTGGTTTGATCCACGTGACAGGCTCGTTTGGTGTCAGTCTTGCACATGAAGGAGTCTGTTTGAGCTTAATAGTATTGTTTAGGTCGTTACTAACTCAAGCTTTTGATTATCTTCCAGTGCTTCAAGAGGGAGAGTTTTTCTTCCTCGGGATTATCATGCAATATTTGGATTAAGCGATAACGATGTTTTCTCGAGAAAAGTAACAGATAGATGGAGAGAGTTCATGAAAGAGCAGATTATAAGGGCAAGATTTTTCTTCAACCTGGGTGAGGAAGGAGCTTCAAAGCTTGACAAGGCTAGTGGTTGGCCAGTAAATTTTGCATTTAGACCACTAATATACATAATCATTTATTCTAAAAGCACTTTTGACATATCAACAGAAAAAAAAAGAAGACAAAACTTAGTCTAGACACTGTTGACAGAGAAAGAATTCATCAATTTCTTCATGCACAAGTAACTGCTTTTGTAGAAGTTGATCACAGGTTGATATTTTGATGGTGATGTGCAGATATGATCATCCTTGCTATTGTATAGAGAGATCTTGGATGCTATTGAGGAAAATGACTATTATAACTTCACAAAAAGTGCTTCTGTTGAAAGCACTAAAAAGCTTGTCTTGTTGCCTTTAGCATACACTGAAGCTCAATGAACAACAAGCTCTATATATAAACTGAGAATTTTCAGCATAAATGTGCGATAATATTTTATTTAATGGGCTCATAAATCTCGTGTTTGATCAATTTCTTGATCCCGTATTTGATAATTTAAATTTTTAGATCAAATAATTAAACTATATTCTATTTTATGTTTAGAAGTGGTAGATTTAGCTCCACCATTACAAGTTACAACAGCTCTCAAACTTTTCACAAAGAATACTTTTTTAAAAAATTGTTTTTCAGAAAAGCAATTTTATATCAAGTGCTTCTGCAAAAAGTACTTAAGCAAAAAACATTTTCTCTGTTTGAACCAAATAGTTTATAATAGACAGAAAACTGTTAAAACAAAACTTCCCACATTTTTACTAAACTTCTAGGAAGAAAGTTGAGCAGTCAAACTAATCCTACAATAAATTATAAACACAATAGTACAGTTATTGAATACTAAAACCTAATCAATCTCAATACTTCTAAAATGCTAAAATCCAAGCTCTGCATAACACGAATCTGTTGCATTAATAAACGGGACGATATATCATTTTATGCCTCAAAATTAAGTAGTACTTGTATTAAACCTATGTGAACATAATTCATGACTAATTCTACACTTATTGTATTTTCTGAACAAGTTTTATGACTTTTCTTTAGTTCATTTTAGTCAAGTTGGAAACTAACCAGTTGAGAACAAAAAAGGCAGAAAATCCACCAAAAAGTCTAGTTTACAACAATAATTTTGTTGTGTTGTAGATCTCAATGTTCCCTTATAATTAATAATTCATTGTAGATTTCAAAAGTTAGCAACATCAATGTGTAGTCCAACGAATCTCTACTTTCACATGTCCCCAAAAAAACTTTTGACATAAACATTTACAAAGGGACAAGACTTTGCAATTTTTTGATTCACCAATACAATGCTGTATAACATGTGTAACATGTTGATATTAAAGAAGTCTAGAAGTTTATATAAAAAATTTCGGGATATAGTACTGAGCTTCCAATTTAATGCTTAATATAATGCAGACATCTGCCTCAGTCTTTGCAAAAAGTTCAAAATTGTTTTGACTATTTTCAGCATCTGAATCTGTTCATCTTCCTCTTCTGCTGAATCTTCAGAAAAGAGAAAAGGAGAGAAAATTTGAAGCTGCAAAATGTGTTCAACATTTAAACTTGCAGTTCATCCATGCCTAGGAGTGAGTAGAGGAAAAATTTTGTGTCAAAAATCCACAGCTCCCAAACAGAAAATCTCATCCATTTTTCCTGGAAAATCAACACAGTTAATCCTTCACACTGATGTACATGTACGCGAAATATTGGAAAGACAATCTCCAGCTGATAACTTTTCCAGGGAATTAAATGTCTGCGGAGGAAAGCCACAGATTGATCCTGTGTTTCTCGAAGAAGCTTATGAAAGATGCAGGAAAATTTGTGCAGAATATGCAAAGACTTACTACTTAGGTTGATCACTCTTCTTTTTTTATTTATAAAATCTTATATTTCTTCTGAATTTTTCATAATGTTTTTGGATGGTTTCTTGATGCAGGAACTTTGTTACAAACAAAGGAGAGACAGAAAGCCATATGGGCAGTCTATGGTACAAGAAAAAAGTGTCATATAACCTATTGAAACATTTTCCATTGCGAACGTTCCTATTTCATAAACTGCAGACTAAAACAACTTTGTTTTGCAGCAGTAACGCGAACGTTTGCAAAAAAGAATAATTTTGCTAATGACTATCAAACCTTTTCACATGAGAACGTTTACATCTACTAAAATATAGTTGTTTAGAGTATGCATCGTTGTTTTAGTACAAAACAACAAAACGATAATGTACAATTCTGAACACTAGTATTCTAATAGAAATTTGTATTTTATAAAGTCCGAACGTTCATTAGAGAGAATAATGTTACTGATGAGTTGGTGATTTTGTGCAGCCTGGTGCAAGAGAACTGATGAATTGGTTGATGGCCCAAACTCATTTTGCATTAGCTTTGCTGATCTTGATAGATGGGAAGAAAGACTGCAAGAAATCTTTGATGGAAACCCTTGTGACATGCTTGATGCTGCACTCACTGATACAGTTTTCAACTTCCATTTACACATCAAGGTGTGTGCTTACAAACAACTTATGTTTTCGAGTCTTTGCTACTGTACTGTCGTTGTACTGTATAGTTTTGTTAATTTTCCATCTCTGGGCTTTCATATCGGAACCTTTTGCTTTCAGCCATTTAGGGACATGATTAAAGGGATGAGAATGGACACAAGCAAATGCAGATATGAAAACTTTAAAGAGCTTTATCTTTACTGCTACTATGCAGGTGGAACTGTAGGATTAATGAGTGTTCCAATCATGGGAATTGCACCAAATTCTTCAGCTTCTGCTGAAAGTATATACAATTCAGCTCTCTATTTGGGTGTTGGAAATCAACTTACAAATATCCTCAGAGACGTGGGAGAAGAGTAAGTTTTCTAAACTTTCTCTCATTCGATTCCCTTTTATTTAGGATCTGTTTCAAACTGTTGTGTTTCCTAATTAATGACCTGGATTGAAAGTTACAGCACGTCAATCTTAAACAATTTCCTACTAATTGTTATATATATATGTGTGTGCGCGCGCGTTTATGTTTCAGTGCTTCGAGAGGGCGAGTCTATCTTCCTCAGGATGAGCTAGCAGAATTTGGACTAAGCGACAGAGATGT
>JAXCLQ010000005.1:3706110-3720645 GCA_035584115.1 Cedrela odorata | reverse complement strand
TTAAAATAAATAATATTATTTGGTTTAGATTATGATATTACATACATACATTTAGTCGAGCGTTACCAATAATAAATTGAGCAATGTTTGTGTCATCTAATTTGTAAAAACTTATTTAATTTTAAAATAAATAACATCATTTGGTTTAGATTATGATATTGCATACTTACACACATTTAATCGAGCATTACCAATTATAAATTGAATAATGTTCGTGTCATATAATTTGTAAAATTTTATTTAATTTTAAAATAAAAAATATCATTCGATTTAGATTATGATATTACGTACTTACATACATTTAGTCAAGCATTACCAATGATAAATTGAGCAAAGTGAGTAAGAAATAATTACAAAATATTACTATATTTTATATGTTGTAATAACCACTAATTTATCTCACAAATAAGCTTTAATTAAACAATTTATTAAATATTTTAATAATAATAATTAATTTTGGGCTTTTTTTCTTAAGCCCAGGCCCAGCCCGAGGGCGAGCCCACTCAGCCCAAGATTCTGACAGCGCCTGCGCCCGCCCGCTTTACGCAATTACGCTAGGCTCAGCTTAGTACGGACTACGGTCTTGGCTCGCTCATTTTGCTTGTACCATTTTATAAATGGTTGATGACGAAACTTCTTAATAAAAAATATAATATAACATTTGGATCCCTATTTTCTTTGTAAATTTTTAAATAAATATAATTTATTTATTCATATCAAATAAGTCATCATTTAATGTCAAATTATTTTTTATATACATTTATTTTAAAATTAAAAAAATTATAATAATATGAAAGAAAGAAAAAAAATATATAATTTTATTAAATAATTTCATTTAAAAATATCATATTTACATTAAGTACTCTTCTATACTTAGTGCCTTAGTGGACTCTTTAATATTAATTTATATACTTTTAAAAAATATGTTTATTATAAAATTAACCAATTATTTTATCGAATAATGGTGAAAATTTAATTATACAAATGGGTAGAATTTGGTTATTTTAATAAGAATATGAGGGATTTATTTGAATAAATAAAAATATTACATCTTTATTTGAGAAAACTTAAAAGATAGGGGACTTAAATGTTATTATTTCAAATGAAAAGCAAAGAGAAAAACGCACGCAGAATATATAAATAAAGAGAAGATATTTGTGTTGTGTTGTATCCCTTTCCATGTTTCTCTTTCTGTCTCTGCTTATTTAGGGTTCCTTGTTTTCCTTCTGGATCTTCTATATTTTCTTATCTTGTTCTTCTCTGACAATTCTAGGGTTTCGTTTCAATCGAACAGGTTTCGTCTTCTTCTCTCTCTTTGCATGTCCGTATCCGTACGTATGTTTCCGTACATTTATTGATCTCTAGTGTGAAAATATGTGGGTTATGTGAATTTGCGGTTTTTTTCTTCTTTTTTGCGGTTCCAGTTGTTGCATTTTGATTTTGGTTAGTGGGTTCTGTTCCGTCGTTGTAATAATTTAGAATTTTTTTTATTTTTATTTTTTTGCTCTGTTTATTTTTTGGGAATTTTGGGACCGTTTGGTTGTCTAGAGGATAATAGGAATTTTTTTTTGGGCTTGAGATGGGTAGTAATGAAGTATTTTTGTTCTGGGACGATTTTGCTTTTGGGGTATTTTGAAACATTTAACCTTTTTGTTTCCAGTTCTAAGAGACAAAGCGAAGGTATTTGGTTTTTTGCATTGTCATTTTACTTCTTTTTTGTTGTTGTTGTAGTTGCAATTTGTATAGATTTGTTGCTTGATAAGATCAGGATTTGATTTATGTTGTATTATTATTAAAGGTTTGGCAGTTCGGCTTGTGTATATGTATAAATTAAGCTCTTTTATTTGCATTTTTTGGGGTGGTATCACCTTAAGGTTTTGATTTGGGGTATAGTTTGATTATTTAAAGAGTATATAGTATTTATAGGTGAATTTCTGGCTTTTGTTGTTCACATTGTTGTCATGTAGCTTATTGCCGTCTTTTTTTTACTGAGAATATATGGTATATAAGTTCGAGATTTTCACTTTTGTTTCCCTCATTTGTGTGGTTCATTAGGGTTTTTAATTTGAGCGCTACATTGAACTCGCCTTACTGTATACAGAGAAACTAATCAAAACAATCATTGGGTCTATCTAATTCTGAAGTTGAATTGTAGAATTTGAAGTAAGTGCTTCAGCTGAAGGAATTTTCAAATTTAGATTTCTGTGATAGAATTTGTTCATTCTTGTGGAAAGAAAAAGGAAAAAGAGTGGATTGTGATGAGTACGAGAACTTCATGGGCTGATTTGGCTGCCAACTCTGCAGCCGAGAATGTAACTGCTGGTTCTTCTAGTAACGCTGCTGTTGGTACCACTTCAGCTCCTGCACGAGCTGCATACGTTCCTCCCCATCTCCGAAATCGCCCAACCTCATCAGACCCTCCTGCGCCTGCATACAATGGGCCTGTCTTGAGTAATGATAGACCTGGGTATGGTGGTGGGTCCCGAGGGGGTGGTCTGAGAAATGACTATAACAGATCTGGTTATGGTGGTGGACGTACTGGTGGGTGGGGTGGTAGAAGTGGTGGGTGGGGCCACGGAAGAGAGCGGGAAGTGAACCCTTTTGAAGATGATGACGATGATGCAGAGCAGACATTTAATGAGCAGGAGAGTACTGGCATTAACTTTGATGCATATGAGGATATCCCGGTGGAAACAAGTGGTGATAATGTTCCTCCCCCAGTGAATACTTTTGCTGAGGTTGACTTGGGTGAGGCACTCAATCAGAACATCCGCAGGTGCAGATATGTGAAGCCCACACCCGTACAGCGTCATAGCATCCCAATCTCCCTGGCGGGGCGCGATTTGATGGCGTGTGCCCAGACTGGTTCTGGGAAGACTGCTGCTTTTTGTTTCCCAATTATCAGTGGAATCATGAGGGGTCAATATCCACAAAGGCCACTCCGTGGGGCAAGGACGGTGTACCCACTTGCACTTATTCTTTCTCCAACTAGAGAGCTTTCGATGCAAGTGAGTTGCAATTTGTCTGAAGTTCATATGGCTGTTCTATAATTTGAAATTGTTGGTATTGTAAGAAGTATGATGATGTGTGGTTTATCGTTGCAGATTCATGATGAAGCTAGGAAGTTCTCATATCAAACAGGTGTTAAAGTGGTTGTTGCTTATGGAGGAGCACCAATTAACCATCAGGTACTGTTACCGTTTTTTTCTTTATATATTTGAATTTTTGTCATTGTGTATTAATTATACCTCTGCAGTTTCTTATCGTTTTTCTCTTTTAATATAGTTTTTCAGTTTCTTATTCGAAAATAAATTTGCCTATGTTATATTACTTGCTGTTGCATGGTTTTTTGTGTTTGCACTATAATTGATGGTTTTATTGCTTTTACGTGCCAACTGTAAAATCTGATAACAGTTTTGCTTTAAGATTCAAATTCCACTTCCTTTTTTTTTTATGAATTCTTATGTTGTATCTGGTGCATATTGCTTTCTGTGAAATCTAATGAAATTAATGCTTCATGCGGTGGGGCATAACCTGACATTAAAACTTTTCTTGTACTTGCCAAATACTCTTGAGGTACTGATGATTGTCTTAAACATGCATGTTTTGAATGCCTATAATTACATTGAGCAACTAACTATGCATGTTGTGTATGTGTGTTACATATTTTTCGTCACACTTGCAATTGTTTTCATTTGGTTTTGCTGTCACTTTGAACCTGGAAAATCTAAATTCTCTTTCTGTTTTCCTTGTTCATCATTGAATTGATGATATTGTGTTTGGCCAGCTGCGGGAGCTGGAGAGAGGCGTTGATATTCTTGTGGCCACCCCTGGAAGATTGGTAGATTTGCTGGAGAGGGCTAGAGTTTCTTTGCAAATGATCAGATATCTTGCCCTAGATGAGGCGGATCGGATGTTGGATATGGGCTTTGAGCCTCAGATAAGAAAAATTGTTGAACAAATGGACATGCCCCCACCAGGTGTAAGACAGACAATGCTTTTCAGTGCAACCTTTCCTAAAGAGATTCAGGTCAGTTTCAATGCTTTGATGATTCTTATAGTACTAGCTGTTGATGAATTTTTTTTTTTTAATTATTGCATTAGAGTTGGAAAATTATATAGTTTTTGATGAACATCAGATACACATTTAAAGGAAAGCGCTTTGGAAATTTCGTAGTTGTTTTGACTTGTCTTTTTTGTGAATTATGTCTATTTGATGCCTTTCAGCTCTTGTTGTCATGCAGAGACTAGCCTCTGATTTTCTTTCAAGTTACATCTTTTTGGCTGTTGGACGAGTGGGTTCGAGTACTGATTTGATTGTCCAAAGAGTTGAATTTGTTCACGAGTCTGACAAAAGAAGTCATCTCATGGACCTTCTTCATGCGCAGAAGGCAAATGGTGTTCAGGGCAAGGTACTACAGGAAAAATCATATTTTGTTTCTCTATGCCCTCCCCACATGATTTATGAAGATTTTTTTCATCACATGATTTAATTTCCTGTCAAATACTATTCAGTAGTAACTTATCGGTTCCTCAATCTTCATTCGAACTTATCCAATTATGGCTCTTGTGGTTCGGAACTTGCAGCAAGCACTTACTTTAGTTTTTGTGGAGACGAAGAAGGGAGCTGATTCTTTGGAACATTGGTTGTGTCTTAATGGTTTTCCTGCAACTACCATTCATGGTGATAGAACACAGCAGGTATGACATACTTGTTTTTTTGGTTTATATATATTACTAAATTCTGTGATTGGGAAGTTTTCGAATTTGTCAAAATATTGTTTCAAAGTTATAGGAAGCTTGCAGGGCAAGGTAGGGCAATTGAGGCTATTGATGTTTATGGAAATTTTGTATTTTCCATTTCATTTAAAAAAAAAACGCATCATGTGAGACATTATGAATATAAAACATATAAGTGGTCACTTCCAAACTTCCTGTCATTGTAGGTAGAGTTACATCTTGTGGAAATATCAGCCTGTTGATTTTTGTTAGTTGTGTATGCTGCTGCAACTTGATATTTTAACTGGTAAAATTTTCCATAAAGTAACAGTAGTATGCATTATTTCTAAAGTTTTTCTTATGATTGATCATAGTTATACTTGAATTTTGTTACCGATGCTTTTTTTTTACACATTATTCCTTTAAGGTGTATTGTTTTTGCACTGATTTTACCTTTTGATTCTCGTGAGCAAGGACCTTTAAGGCATCTTTTAACATTTGTTTTAATTTATTTTGGTGCTTTGTCCTATATTTGTTAAATTATTGCAGGAGATGTGTTGAATTTATTTTCTGACTTATAAGAAGGCTTTTAATGTGCGGTATATATATATTTTTTGGTATTTTGTCATATAGTTTTAAAGTAGTGCTGGAGAAGTGTGGAATCTGTTTTCTGTAGTTGCTTGCTGTTGCTTATTAAGTGCTTGCTGTGCGTGCATCTCATCTAACAAGAAAATTAAGTGTTTGGTGCTCAGAGCTTTTGAGTGGCTTTTTACTTTCCTCATGTTATGTATGTTTCATGGATGGTTATATACACACTGGTGGATGTATGCCAGACTGGTTCTAGAAAACCATGCATATCAGATTTGTGAGGATTCTCAAGAATATTCTGTAAAGAGTGAAACATTGTTGACAGAGTTGCTACCTTGTGTGAATTATTTGGCTTTGACTTGACCAAATGTGCATGCCTCTGTTCAAATTCTTGCAACAAGCCTTATGTTTGTTCTTTAATGATACGAGTCACCCTCCAATTGTGCTTTTTGGCTATACAGTTTCTTTAATGTTTAGTTAACTGTTTGTTTCACATATTTCAGGAAAGGGAGCAGGCATTAAGGTCATTTAAAAGTGGAAACACCCCTATCTTGGTAGCCACTGATGTGGCAGCACGTGGTCTTGATATTCCCCATGTTGCTCATGTGGTCAACTTCGATCTTCCTAATGATATCGATGACTATGTCCACCGTATTGGAAGGACAGGTCGAGCTGGGAAATCTGGATTGGCTACTGCTTTCTTCAATGAGAACAATTCCTCATTGGCGAAATCATTAGCTGATCTAATGCAAGAATCAAACCAAGAAGTACCTGCTTGGCTATCTCGGTATGCTGCTCGTTCTTCCTTTGGTGGGCGGAATCGGCGTTCTGGTGGAGGTCGGTTTGGTGGCCGTGACTTCCGAAGGGACAGTTCTTTCAGCCGGGGTGGTTCTGATTACTACAGTGGAAGCAGTGCTGGATATGGGGCAGCTTCTGGTGGTGGTTACAGTGGAGGATATGGTCCAGGGGTGGCCAGTGCATGGGATTGATATCATCCCACATTTTACCATACTTAGTGTCTAGTGGTTGCAGACCTTTTCCTTCTCTTACAGTGGTGCGCCTTTTTTCCCAAAGAAAAAAATGTTGTAATGTTTTTTTTTAGTGTTATAGCGTTATATACTGTTAGAAGTGTTAATTACAGTCACGAGGGAGGGGGATATAAGTTTGGGTTTTGGTGTTGTTGCAGGAGTAGAGTTGTGTGTAATGTTGTGTTAGGTATTGGTGAAAAGAAGTTCTAACAGAGTAGGTATTGTTTCATGCTCTTCTTTAATCCTCTTTCCTTTTTGCTGTTAAAAAATTTACTTAGGTGACGGCAATGATGATGATCAATGGGTTGTAGAATATATAGTGAGAGCGGGAGAGGTCCACTTTCTTTTTCAAAATCTCATAAGGCATGTTCAATTTCAACCCAGTTTCTGGGTGCAAATTGTTGAGGCTCTGTCTGTTCTTGCCATTTTCTCAAGGTATTTTCTTCCCCTTGGAAGGAACTTTTAAAAGGCTATTGTAATATTTTGGTGGTTACTGGTTACTGACTGGAACAAATACAAATCCTTTTCAGACAGTGAATGTTTCTTTCCTGATGAACTCTTTTTCAGCCCCTCCAGGTTTTCTTTCTTAATTATTATTATTTTTTTTTGTTCCTCGAATGATCTCATATTATTGCAGGTGCTAAGGGGCAAAAATCTTAATGCCTTTGGTATTGAAATGTGCATCGATGTATTTCTTTTTAAACAATGAATGGAAGTAAATATGAATTCCTTTTGACAAGGAATACTTATTGACATGTATGATGTATGGTGTTTTTAGTTGATTAGAGTCATTATTCCAGGATTCCTGTGACTGTGAAATGCTGTGAAATCAATATTACTTAGACTTGAGCTTGTCTTGAAGCAATTTATTTTGGCTTATCTATATGCCATTTAAGGAAAATGGAAATTGACAAATCTGCGATGCCATAAATTGGTGGTTTCTTTGATATTAGAAATTGCTTCTTGTATAAAGAGTTCTTGTGATGGGCATGTCTAATTTCTTATTTGTTGTGAATTTGCAGTGTTTAAAAAAGGTTTTTAGATTGCTCAAAATATTAAAGTGCTTTGTGAAAGTAACTTTTATAGTGTAGTTGGTTATCTATAAAACTTAGAAGCACTTATAAATATTATTGAGATGTGCCAATGGTATAATTATTACATGTTTTGTATTATTACAGGATGAGCAAAAATAATTTTACAAGTTATGTGATAATAATATAAGATTATAATTCTTATATTATTCTTTATAAGAGGGAAATCGATTCTTTAGCAACTCACCAATTTAAAATTATAAAAAAAAAATGGAAAAGAAGAGGATAAAATAAGAATGGGAACCTAGAAAACTAAGGATTTTGATGCCTTAACCTATAAAAAATTCCTTTTGTGGTCATCCAATCTCTAGAACAAAGAATTGGCCAAATAAAACAAACTTGTAAACCAGACCACATGATCTAAGTATAAATAAATAAAGAAAAGAAAAAACTTCCCACATGCAATATGGTCCAAAATAGGACTTGGTTTGTTTACAAGTTTGCTACCAATAAATGGAGAAGTTCTTGAACAAGAAGAACTTTTGGGTGTTGACAAATGTATATTTCTAGTGCTATCTATCTCTTTGACATGTGCATATGAGCCAAATGAGCAAGTACATTTATGGCTTCACCATATGACCCTAATACAAATTAGCCTTTTTTTAATTTTAATTTATGATATAGTGGGGTGTATTTAAATAATTAAGTTGCCCTCATACATGTAAAGTCAATAAGTACTTTTCATTTTGTATACATTTATTAATGGTATTTAAATTGACCATAATGTAGTTAAACTATTTTAATGAAAGTTTCAATCTATGTTATTGGTATTAATGAGATGAAACAAACATAAAACACATCAAAATCTTATAAAACAAAACAAAATGAAAAAGATTATACTCGTTTAATTGTTTTATATCGTGTTAATTTTTATAAATAATATATATTTTTAATATTATTGTATTAATTATTATTAAAATTGTTGAATTATTGAAGAAGCATTAATCTAAAAGATTAAACAATCATGCCATAATTATGTATGATAAAAATAGGGTATACATAAATTATATAGGACAAAAAATAATTGAAAGAAGATAACTCATCATTAATGTCTTGGTTACCCAAAAGATGATAATATCTCAGATATGACATACTTAAATTTTTAATTCTGATCATTGATGTATGTTTCTGAGTTAATTAATACAACTCATCCCACCCGTTGGTTCTTAAACAACAATTAATACACCTAGGGTTAGGATTGATTTTTGTATATAAATATGGGAAATAGTAGTTGTAATGAGTCATGGTAGAGACAGGTCCATCTCAACTTCATCAAAAATGGTATTTGTTAATGAATTTTTTTATTACGTATTTTAAATTTTACGTTAATTATTTTAAATTTTGAATTAGAGATATAAAATATATTAAATATATTAACTTATTTATACTAATATTTTTATATTTTATTGTATTTTTAGAATTATGTAATGCTACTATCTTGTTCTTCCCTCATTTTTTTAACATTATTCTCAATAAAAGTAATTGAAAATCAATTTATTTTTATTAGTAATATTTAAAAAAAATAATGTATTAATTCATTCACATGATAGATCCTCTTTCTCCCTCTTTCATCATTTAAAGTGGGGTTTGACCCAAAAATGGTAGACAATGAATAAATGTCAGAAAGACTTTTTTTTTTGAGTCTCCATTGTCTTCAAACAACAAAGAGTTGAAAATCAAAACCAAAACAAAGATAACTAATTGATTAATAATTTAAAAAATATAAAAATGTATGAAAATAATTAAGAAAAAATTAATTAATTTAATGCTAACCTAGAAAATTTAAAGAAGTTGGTGAAACGCATTACATAAAAAGTCCAGCTGTTGCTCTCTTTCAACCATAGACTATGATAGAGGGAGAAGTAGAAGTAGAATGAAAGACAGACTAAAAAAAGACAAAACTTTTGAGTTCCAGAGAGAGAAAGAAAGTGTTTTTTCTATTCAGTTAAGTTCTGCCATTGTTGTTGTTGTGTAACTCCTTTTTGGTGAGTATTTGCATATGCAGAGGTTAAAAGAAGCAAAAGACAATAAATTTCAATAACAAGCAACAACAATAGCAAAAGTTTTCTTTTTTCTTGTTGGGTTGGATCAAATCTGATCCAAGCTTAAAGATTGGAGCTTTTAAGCTTGGTTTTGGGTTCTGGGTTCTATGAATTTTTGCTTTTGAAGATGGAACAACGACAATCTTCAAATGCTCTAAGAGGGTTTCGAGTTCAAGCTCCACTGGTAAGTTTTACTTGGTCTTTTGCTTCTGTTTTAACCATTTTGTTGAATTTCAGGAGATTTCAAAGATGCCAAATTGCTTAATTTAGTGTTAGATGTTAAGTCTTTGAGGGAATTTGGAGATGCTCACTGGAAGGTTTCTGATTTCTTGCATTTATTGGTTCTTGTTTTTGAGTTTTTCGAGATACCCAGATGGGAAATGCTAGTCAACTATGCAATTGGAGGATAATTTTGGAGTTTTGATGATAAAATTAGGATGGGAATTGGTTTGGTTTTTAATTTGGCGAAATTTGTTTTGTTGGGATTTTTAAGTTTTATGAGTTCCTATAGATGCTCAAATTCTGGTCAAATTATCCATCTTCTGGGTAGAATTTGGAAATTAGTTCAAGGAATGTTGATTTATGTGTTGAGTTTGGTTTTTGAGTGCTTGATTTTGTACCGTGGAGTTCTTATTACAGCATTTTGTACTGCTGCACTTTATTGGTGAACTTTTTAAAATTAGGATTTAGTAACATATTACTAACAGTAGCAGTTTTTTGATATTTTCCGAGCAAGTTTTGACTTCTCACAAAATGGATCTTCAGATTTTTGTGCTGGAGTTTTAGTGTTCCTTGGCTTTAATACTTACTTTTGTGTTATTCATCATTTATTTTTATTAAACTTAGCAAGACGAGAGAAGTTCCAAACTTTAGCGGTTATTATTCGCAAGCATTACTGTAAAATATGACCCGACTTGCCATAGTCTGTTGAGTTTGTTTGGTGACATCATATGTTCCATTTCCTACACTTTAGTGGTTATGATTTCTTCTCTTTTTCCCCCTACATCATTGATTCTTGGTGTTGGATACGAGTGTGCTTGTAGAAGCAGTACTGATGACTGAAATCTTTGCGAAGGAAGCCTATACACATTTTTGATGCATATACCATGGCCATTAGCTTCTCCTTGCATTTCTTGGTTGTCTTCATAATTAGTTTGGTGTGTGCCTCCTTTTATTTATTTATTTATTTATGCCTAAATGGATAATTTTGCAGGTTGATTCTGTATCATGCTATTGCAAAGTAGATTCTGGACTAAAAACCGTTGCTGAAGCAAGGAAATTTGTCCCGGGATCAAAACTTTGCATCCAGCCAGATATCAATCCGAATGCACACAAGAGCAAAAACTCACGCAGGGAGAGGAGCAGAGTCCAGCCTCCACTCCTGCCTGGCCTTCCTGATGATCTAGCCATTGCGTGTTTGATTCGAGTTCCTCGTGCTGAACATCGAAAACTTCGTCTTGTTTGTAAGAGATGGTACCGCCTCCTAGCTGGAAACTTCTTTTTTTCTCTTAGAAAAAGTATGGGAATGGCCGAAGAGTGGGTTTATGTCTTCAAACGAGATCGTGATGGAAAGATCTCTTGGAATGCTTTTGACCCTGTCTATCAGTTGTGGCAACCACTTCCACCGGTTCCCAAAGAATATTCTGAGGCGCTAGGTTTCGGCTGTGCTGTTCTAAGTGGTTGCCACCTTTACTTATTTGGAGGAAAGGATCCACTTAGGGGGTCTATGAGACGAGTCATTTTCTATAATGCCCGAACAAATAAATGGCATAGGGCACCTGATATGCTTCGTAAACGTCATTTCTTTGGTTCTTGTGTCATAAATAACTGTCTCTATGTGGCCGGTGGGGAATGCGAAGGAATTCAAAGGACTCTCCGCTCAGCTGAAATTTACGATCCTAACAGAAGACGATGGAGCTTTATTGCAGACATGAGCACAGCTATGGTACCCTTTATAGGAGTCGTTTATGACAGAAAGTGGTTTCTGAAAGGCCTAGGGTCCCACCGTGAGGTCATGAGTGAAGCCTATGATCCTGAAACTAATTCCTGGACTCCAATTAGTGACGGTATGGTCGCAGGTTGGCGTAATCCTAGCACCTCTTTAAATGGTAGGCTTTATGCTTTGGATTGCCAGGATGGGTGCAAACTTAGGGTTTATGATGAAGCCACCGATTCATGGAACAAATTTATGGATAGCAAGCTTCATCTAGGTAGTTCCCGTGCATTGGAGGCTGCTGCAATTGTTCCCCTGAATGGGAAGCTTTGCATCATTCGTAATAACATGAGCATTAGTCTGGTTGATGTTTCTAGTCCTGAAAAACATGTGGAGAGTAACCCTCACCTTTGGGAAAATATTGCCGGGAAAGGTAATTTCAGGACTCTTGTCACCAATTTATTGTCTAGCATAGCTGGCCGAAGCGGTTTGAAAAGTCATATTGTGCACTGTCAAGTGCTTCATGCATGAGGACCAGATTGATTTTGCCTATGTATACGGTAGCAATTCCTGCATTTCTCCTTCACTTTGCCTTGACAGGTTTTCATACTCGCAGTTCACCTATGTGGGAATTCTGCATTTTGTGAACCACCATGAAGCTGCATATACTCTCTGTTAGTGCTCTGTCTTACAGTTTTGTGGAGATTGAATCAGCAGTGATATTTGCCTTGGGAGTTGAATGTATACTTGCTTGTCAAATTGTTTTGCTCATATTGAGGTTGGGAAAGTGAAAATGATGAATATGGATATGGGAAATACTCATGTCAGAACTTTTCATGTCGTAATCCTGTATTCACAAGGTGAGGTTGATTCACTGTTGATTTTGGCTATAGAGTTGTGGGGCCATTTCTTTACATTCATGAAGAGAGGCAGATACATGTAAAAATCTTAGTCAATTTGGTTTTTGAGGTGAGTCGTCTTTATGTTGTGCAATCTTATCGTAGTTGTATGTAGTCATTGAGATGCTTTTGTGAATGTACATGGGTTACTTAAGATGAGTCAATATATAAATAGATTACATGTCTTTGGCTAGATGTTCCTTAATTGTTTCTTCCTATTTGATATATACAAAACATGTAGTTTTAAGCCCCTCGCATCACCATATCCTGGTAACTTTTGTAGAAGTTCTCTATGAATGCATGATGTAGGATCGTTTGGGAGACTTTGAATTTATTTTAGTTTCTTGTTTTAGTTGGATTTATATTATTAGGCTTTCGTATTTGAGTCATTTTTTTGTTATTCCTAGTTTAGTAGCATGTCTTTTTTGAATAGTTTTCCTAGTCTAGCTTCAATAAGTTGTAGTTAATAGTATAAATGAGTTTTTTGTAGCGTTTGAGGCAGAGTTGTTATTATTCAGTTATTTTCTATGGTTATTTCTCAGTATTTGAAAAACAATGAGATCTAATGTGCTAAATTCATGACATTCTGTGGAATCAATGGGAATTTAGTTTATTTCATTATTTCGGGTATTCTTAGACTATACGGATTATTGATAATATCCCATCTATTTCAATTTCATATCTAACCCACCCATGGACTGCATTCATTCATTTCATGTCCAGCATAAATACGAATCTTTCCATGGCACTTCATTTTCCCCATTTGATCAATTTATTGGTCACCATGGTTTCTCATGTTAGCTTGAGTGACAAATCTAGGAGGAAAAGTGCTTATGAACTACCCTTTGATTGTTACTTCACAACACAATCTTGCACTTAACAGCTATAATCTTAACTTAGAAGCACTTGATTTTCTCTTGTATGATGCGTATATTTTACCTTTTCTCTTGTGTGGTGCATATATTTTCAAGAAAAGCTTGTGAAAATTTAATTGTTTTGCTCCTGGAGAAATCAAAACAGAACTCTAGAAATCTGAATTCCTGGTATACTTCAAGTGGTGGAAAAAAAAGAAGAATATTCATTGTTTTCAGACATTTAAAAACTCATATCGCAAAATTTTCAATCTAGAAATGCATAGTTCAAAGATCAAACTACTACAGCAACTGTCTCTTGATGTTGTCTGAAGGACTCTTACTGTTCAATTCTTAACTGATTGTAGAAGTTCTTAATGAAAGCATCAGCTCGTTCATTAATGTCTTCCTTCTCATCCTCTCCATTCAACCGTCTTGTCATCCTTTCATTTCTCATTGTTTTACTGTTCTTTTCATGATCCATCTTATGGCTACCATATGTAGAAATCTCTCTTTGACGCTTCATGTAAGCAGCTTGGTTGCTCAAGTTTTTCGCCATTATGGTACTTGTGAAAGAGAAAATATTCAAGATTTTTCCTTTGGTGATGACAACAAAACTTCACAACCTCGTATTTATAGGTATCTTCTCCCAACATAAAAAGCATGAGTTTTGCATGAGGAAAAGCAAAGTAGAAAAGCGATTTTGAAGTGTTAAGATTTGCTTGTTTATAGCCGAAAAGCAACTTCTGATTGCCTTAAATTTATCGGCTACTTGTTGAACTTTTCTTTTGTTTAACAAAAGCTTTTGTCATTATATACTGAAAGTTGCTCAAATATTTGGTGTAAAGTATTTAGATTCCAGCCTGATGATAAAGGTGTTAAATGTTAATAATGATCCCATCACTTATTTTGTTCTAAAAATTGGGAATGATTTAAAGCAATTGGTTACTTACTATTATGGGATACTGCAATGTTTTTATTCTTATGCAAGTTTCATATGTAGCAACTTTTGAACTTGTCAAAAATTACAACAATGTTTTTGAACTTGTATCATCTTTCAGTTGAGATTCCATTTAGGCTTTTTTATTTATTTATTGTGATTAATCATGTGATTGTGGACTGATATTCTTTGCTTTTATGATCTGCTGCTTCAGGGCAAAGTTTGGCTTCTTAAAAAAGTTAAAATCTGTTAAAAGGAGAAAATTGCTACTTGTAAAGAGCAACCTTAGGGCCAGTTTGGTATGTTGTGAATTTTAAAATAATCATTGTTAGTCCTGCTGAAGAAATTATTAGCTCGAGAGAGAATTAATTAAGTGTTTGATAAATTTTACTTTTAAAAGCGAGTAAATTTGTTTGGTGTTAATGTATTGTGAGATTATACATG
>JAXCLQ010000005.1:3683442-3699856 GCA_035584115.1 Cedrela odorata | reverse complement strand
AAGGACGTTAATTAGTAATCTTATCACTAATTATTGCTGACATTGGATGGTTTAGGCAAATGATTTGTGCATTAAAGTAAAGAAAAAATACAGCTTGCATATGGTCATTTAGTAGGTTCAACTGCAGCCATTGTTGACAGAAAGGTGAGAACATCCAAACATATACAAACATGCGTAAAAAAATCCACACATTCCACATAAACTAATCTCAGATGGTAATTTATGACTTACCAGAAAAGTTCTACTTAATCCCGGACTGCCACAGAAAATTATGTTTGAGAGGATAATCTGAGGTTAGAAAAATGAGAAAGTCTTGCACGGAGACATCCCTATCATGTCATCTATAGGATCATCTAATAAAATCAATCAATCATAACAATTATTTGGACAAGTAAGGTAAAAAAATTCAAAATTCAAAATATACATATATGATTCTAGTGGACTCTAGTTGATGGACTCACCGAACATTTATATTGAAGATATGACTTAAAACTAATCATGTCATATGGTTTAGAGATATTATTCTTTATATTTATAATTTTTATTATTAATTATAAATTGGTTTACGATTAATAAAATAATATTTTATATCATTTTATATTTTTAAATGATAATTTATTTGACATAAATAATACAGAATAAGATCTCGATATGTATTATGATGTCAATATTCTATCTATAAAGAGTTGTAAATATGAGTATAAAGTTTTCGATTTAAATATATTTGAATATTTTTTTCGATTAAGGTAATGTCATAAGAGACTATGACATTGCATGACTAGTATAGTTGATGCTACTAAGGATTAGTATTGGATACTAATAGTTGAGTGACGAGTTTCATGTCACAAAAGCATAAATATAGGTGATACGTTGGATAACGTATTAATAAACGTAACCAAATTTGACAAATCACATGTGTGACTATCCACAATTAATAATACGTCATATAGCCGTACTAGTATACCATTGGTCCTTTAACTTGAGGCATTACGGCTGCCCTCCGCACTAAGGCACATTGTTCACTTGTGTATATCGCACTGGATTAGCCACGCCTAGTAAAAGAAACTTGTTTTCAATGTGTTTTTAGTGTATGAGGATTGATAATAATTAAAATGAAATCTGTTGGCTCAAATATTGGAGATTGAGATCTTAGGCAAGGATATCATACATGGAAATCAAATCTCCAGTCAAAGTATGTATTTCTGAAAATGTATATTCAGATACACAAATCATGTATATGATTTGAGTTTCTGTTCCTATGATTAAGTTAGAGGTTTGACGATTTCATGACCCGCATTTAATCAAGAGTCGACATTAGAAAGATTTTACTATATGCACGTATGATTATATGAGCTTATTTTGAATATTCATTCATTCGTATATGGGGTTATGACATCTTATTAAAGGTCACTCATGATCATTGAAAATTTCAGCTACAAGGAATTGTACCGAAGTGATGTGAAATGGTTCGTATTTACTCATATTCAACTCACGGTGAACCCAGGAGATTACACACATTAACAGATTACTTGATGATGATATTTATTGTCATTATACAATAATAATTAAGTTAGTTAATAATATTGTTCTAATACTTTGATCGAGTGATAATTTAATTCTTTATTATAAAAAAATAAAATTTTCGGCTAAGACGCGCTAGTACACATATACGTAAAAAATGTTTTGGTAATCTTTGGGATATCGTAAATATGATTTACAGGAGACTTGAAAAATATATTTTGTCATAAAAATATTAATAAATAAATAATTTATTTATTAATAATTAAATAATTATTATTTGATCAAATGGATTCTTAATTGACAAATAACATTATGTGATGTTGCCAAATGCCAAGTTCTTGATTAGATATTTATCCATTCATTTTGAATCAATGATTACGATTAATTATTCAATTATGATTAAAGAAATTAAAGAAAAGAAATATATATTTTTTCCTTTTTCAAATATTGAGAAAATGATCATTACATTTAAATATATATATATATTAATGTCATTAATATTAATATATTTTAAGATATTTTTTTATTAATTGAATTAATGAAATTTGAAATGGATTTTAGAATCCATGGGTGAATCTTTGACACTTGTATCTATTTTATTAATTTGATTAAATTAAAATTGAATTCGAGGAAGTGGACGAGAATTTGATTTTAAATTGGGAATTGAATTTAAAAAATCTCTTCCCTTTTCTCTTTGCTTTGAATGCCATTAATGAATGGTGGTGAAATTTTTATTTTGAACAAAATTGATAAGGAAGAAAGTTAAGGAAAAAGAAAATAGAATTCAATTTGAAATTGGAATTGAATTTAATTTAAATTTTTCCTACTTCTTCGCCATGGTTGTGGACTTCATCTTGTGAATGGTGAAAGTTTTGTTTTGAACAAAAATTCATAAGAAAGAAAGAAAAGAAATGAGAGAAAGAGGAAGAAGAGGAAATGGATGAAATGATTTCATATGTTTCATTCTCTTTCGTACGAATAAGTAGAAGTTTTTTAAGGATAGAAAATTTTATATTAACTTGGTAAAATTGATACATTTGTTCAAAGTTTCCTATCAAGTAATCGAGTAATTGGAACCCATTAAGGATGTTCATAGGTTCCAGATTGACCCGAAATCTTGTGGAATAGGATCGGTCGGTTCGATTCCTGAACTAGAACCGGTTTATTTAGGTTCGATTATGATATTAGAAATAGAAAATCGATTTATTTCAGTTTGGTTCCGATTCTTTATCTTATAGAACCGAACCAAACTCGACCTACCTTACCCAAATTTAACCCGACCTAACCCAGAAAAATTAAAATAACAAAATCTAAATTTAACCTAACTTCATTTTCTCCTCTCTACCAAGTCGATCGATTATGCCGCTCTTCACTTTTATCTCCTTTGGCTCCAAACCCTAACAAGCTAAATGAAGGGTTTATAAGGCGGAGATCAGAACCTGTAGGTAAATGCGAGCCAACTGATTGATCTGCTGAAGCGCCACTTTTCCCCTCCAATAAAAACCCTAGAAATCGAAAATGGCCTTAAACTTGTCCCACGAGTGAAGCTCACGCCTACAATCTACCCTGTAAGTCTCTTCGTTATGAAGCTCATAGACGAATGACAGTTAAAATGTGCTTTAATAGAGTTTCTGTAGACCTTCATCACCATCATCGTCCTTGAAAAGAACCTCGAGGTCAGATGGGTCAAAAACTTGAAGAAGTATAAGTGTAATGATTTTCCATAAATTTCGATTTTCATCTGTTGGAATTGTTGAATTTTAAATTGGTTAATTAAATAATAGATGTTTGTTGGAATTGTTGAATTTTAAATTGGTTAATTAAATAATAGATATTTGTAAAAATTTGACAAAAGAAATAAATGTCGGTTTTTATTACTGGCTTGTTGGGATACTGAATTCTTAGATTGTTAATGTAATTTTTGCAGGTAAGAGAGGAAATGTCTAGAGAGAGATTGCACTATTTGGAAGCGATGGTAATTTTTCACTTTTTTTTTGGTATTTATCTTTGTAAGTTAGTTGACATTATGAGAAATTGCAAAACTTTTGGTTGATTGTTAGTTAAATACTTATTGCAAGGAGACCTTTTTTTTTTTTTTTTTTTTTTCTTATGTATATTCATGGTTGGATTAATTTAGGCAATAAACTATGAAGCTATTGCTATGGTGGAAGGATATCAACAGACTATTTTGATTGCCAATATAGAAGTCTTTTGTGATGTGACTCTACTCGCAACTTGGTTTAAAGAACTCTCTTCAAATTTTAATTTGTAAATCTAGGTTCTATTTATTTCTACTTGAATGAAAGAAATGATTCATTTGTCCTTGCTTGCTGGCAATTGTTGTCTGATATGATTCATTGTCAATTAATATGAATGTAGGTTTAGGTTTTTGATATAATATATATTATATAATATCAGAATATATATATTTATTATCTTATACAGCAGCGTGTCAATGTATTTGATTAGTCATGCTTTGACTAATTCTTGTTAATTACTCTTTCTTGTAAATTTCTTCCATTTTTTTGTGTTCTTATTTTTTGTTTTTAGAAGAGTTCTAGATTTACAAGTTTTTTGAGTTATCTAGTCGCCAACGAATTTATGCAAGAAAATAAATAGTTAAATGTTATAAAAGTAAAGTTTTACAAATGAAAGGAAAGCTCTGCATTGTATTTCTCAATATGCATCAGATTATCATTACAAGTCCAAGTTATCCAAATTTATAGTTTTAAATATGTAAAATTATGGTGAAATTGATGGTTAACATATTACAATTACAAGTCCAAGTTACCCCAATTTATCCCAATTACAATTTCTCCCTTTTTTGTATTCTTGTATTGAATTGATAGTGATATGAATGTTCACATCAACCATTTTTGCAATTCTCTAACAAAATTGCATTGTCTTCTTCTACATTCTCTGGTTTATTTAAATATCGGATCTATATTGTGTTTATGTTCTACAGTCATGAACTGAACTTGGTTTCCAAGCCAACTTAGCTCAACATGTTATATATTATAATGAATTCATAATTACATCAAATTAAATTCTAAATATTTCGTTGTGATTCAAGTTAAATAATACTTTATTTCGGACTAGAATTGAAAAATAAGATACCCTATTAAATAGGGTAAATTCTGATTTTAAAATTTAAGAACCAAATTTATTTAGGGTAGGTTCCGATTCTAAGTCAACCGGAACCGAAACCTGTTTTAAACACCCCTAGAACCAATCATAATCAATTCAGTGTGTGAATACGCTTGGAGATTGACCAAAAACAAAACAATTTGTTCCAGATATCGACTTTTAAAGTATGTGTAATTTGTTTATGTTAATATTATATTTAAAATGTTTAAATTTTAAAGTTTTTGCATAAACACGTGTATAAATTTTTTTTTTCAGGTGATTCGTGTGACTGCCATTCTGGAATGGACGCGCAAGAATTGTTTTGAAGCAGGTGCCCCTTCAGTTCCTGTATAAGATTTTTTCGCAAACCTGTTGGAAGGCCAAGTTGACATAATTTTGCTCAGAATGGCTGTTACAAGGATGTCAGAATTTTTTGGCTTTCAGAGTTGCTTTATCAAAAACAACGGTACATGAATTAACAGTGATTAGCAGATCTCGTATCTTTTAACACAAACAAACAGAAGACAAGAAAATAATGAAATATGGAAAAGGAAAGATGTGACTGTAAAAGGCAAGAAAAAATGAAAGACTGCAAAAGTCCGTCTGTGGCTATAGCCACATTGGTTTATTATTTAATATAAAAGCACAGGATATGATACATACATGGGATAAATCTGAAATGTTATATTCATCCCAAGATCAACTTTTCTAGTAGTAGAAACATTACAACATTCAACTGCACAATAGAGCTGATGAAGATGGAAAGCTCCACGGAAAATGAGAGGAACGAAAAGAAACAGGTCTGCTTCCACCTGCAAAGAATCAAGGCGTCTTCGTGAGTCCAGAAGAATAACAATACTTTTACAATTTAGCATTGATATTTCGTTCAGAAAACACTAACACTTTCAATTATAAACTCTAAACATAGTGGCTGCAGGAATCTTAACTTTAACATCAACAGTTCCACTATATCTGGATAGATTACAAATGTATCATTGCCTAAACTGGAACCTTTTCTCCTTTCCCTTTTGTCACGATTCCTTATATTTTTTAAATGAAAATATGAACATATAAGCAGCATTTATGTCTCAATCAGCAAAAGGATCCCCATTGAACTTGCACAAATTCATTTTAAAAGTTTAATTCAAAAAGTGAGAAAAATAAAAATGTTCCTATGTCTCTTTACTATTATGAACCTATAGAGAAGCAAACATATTCAAAGTATATCCAGCATCGGTTATCATCGATAGACAGCAGTCAACAGGGACTAAAGATGAGAGTAGAATGCTTAAAGGAGTAAAAGACAATGACAGAGACACAATGTAGTAGTGCATACCAAGAACAAACATTACTTCAGATATTACAGCAACTCATTCATTATTCAAGTTTGAGCTTCAAACACTGAAACCATTTTGCATTTCTAGCCAAAAGCAAGTTGATCCCAACTAGTAGTAACCCAAGTTCTGAAGCCCATTGAAAGCAGGCGAGAATAAATTAGCATATACTAATTTCTTTATGGAAGCATGCTTGAACAGGATCTCCCAACTTCATAGAAGTGAGTGATAAATATAAATTCCAAAAAATAAAATTACCTTGTCTCTATTAGTCATTACTACATTTCAGCTAATGAGACTTAGCTTGAGGCATGTTAAAAATATCATTTTTGCTAATTGTAATGCCTAAAAAGAGATGTTCAGATTGTATAAGGTGATCCAGTCAGCTTCATCATGGTGTTTGTACATAATGACTTGTTCATGATTGGTTCAAATAATTTCAATGAATTTCAACGGATAGATTCTCCATGTCTGAGCCTTGAGGTTCACCAAATTCTCAAATTTTCTCCCACATTATCAGTGGTTTAGGATGCTTGAAAGAAATGGAAATGACATACTTTCTTTCATCCATAAAAACACAACACTAGCAGACTAAAAGCACTTTACACAATATTATCTCCCATTTTTCACTCCCCAAATCCCATCAAACCAACCAATTACAATAAACTTCGACCCATAGTTTCCAAATTTGATGATCCTAACAATTTACAAAGACTCAAACATTCTTGATCAAATCACACAAGTGTTGAGGCCAATTTTACATCATTGATTAAAGAGAATCAAGCCAAAATTTTGGTACCATATCAAAACCAGATACAGAATCCAACTAGCCAGAATAAAAAATGAATAAACAAACCAAAATTTAAAGAAAAGAACATATAATACCTCACATGGATGAAAAGCTAGTTCTTGGATAAGCGCTTCTCTTACACTCAGGAATTTCTGCAAACTGTTCAGCAGGCAATTCCTTAGTCAAATAACCCACAAAGAACTTAATCTTATCAGATCCTTGAACTTTCTCAATTCCCGATACCGGCAACCAAATAAACAATTCTTTCGCCTGAATTCCAGACACATCTTTCACAGCTCCATAACTCAACTTCCCTTTAATTTTCGTATCATACCAAACCAGGTTCTCAAAGTGAACGTAACAAGTGCTATTCAGCTCGATGGAAAACGACCCCGTTTCTTCGTCAAGGCTATAAGATTTAACATTTCCAGGGAGGATTCCCTTAGGCAGGCCGTACAGAGGGAGAAGATCGTGGACGTCTGTGATTGAGTTGAGAGGGAGATGAGATGGACGGTGGTGATCTAGGGCGAGAGTGAAGGTGGATTTTGATAAAAAGATGAGAAAGAAAAGCGAGAGAGACATTGAGTGAAGAGAAGAAGGAGAAGCCATTGTCGGAGGGAGAGGAAGGAGATGGATGAGGTGGTATGTGGAACAACCGGAGAAGGGTAAACTGGGAATATAAATTTTGTTCGGACTTGTGCTGCAAGAGAATTTGGAGTTTACTTTTGACTATTCTTACTGTATTTGTTATAAGCCGAAGGTAAGTAATTTAGGGGATAAATAAGGGCAAATTAGGAAGATAATTTTGATTTATGTGAACGTCCAAATCAATGGTTGGTATTTGGAAAAGTTGTATTTTTTTTTAAAAAAATAATAAATATAAATTAATTTCACATCTTATTAATGTGAGTGAAATTTAATTTTTTTTATTATTTTAAGAAATATTATTAATTTTTTATAAAATAATGAGAGTTTTAAATATATATATTTATATATAAAGGTTTTTAGTTATTTTTTTATTAAATATTTAAAAAAAATATTTTATACTAATAATTTTGACATAAATTAGTTGGTCAAATAAAAATTTTGAATTGAATCGATCGAAATTGGATCGAATAAACGATTTGAATTAATTTAAAAAATTATTAATTTTGTTTCGATTTAAAAAAAAATAAAATTGATAAATTTTAATTAATAGTGTATTTATTAATATTTTTGATTTAAAAATTTTAATTTATTATAAAATAAATCATAAACTTTAAAATTACTTGTTACATTTTATTTTATTTAAAAATTTATTTAATATTTTACAATTGTAAATTAGGATTTGAAAAATTCAAAATCTAATTTAATTTAATAAAAAAAATATAAACCCTAAACGAAAAGGAAATTAAAAGCTAATATAAATAGGTTACTCTTCTTCAATCCTAGGGCTGTGGAGACTGCTGACTGCCCGTATAGAATCAGGAAACGTTGCATGGGAAGAAGAAATTAAACATGGCTGATACGAAGAAATTAAACGTTGCGAAAAGCGTTTCAGCCATTGATGATGCAGAGATGAAAGGGTATTTCAACACGAAGAAGGAGATGATTTACAAGAAAATCGTATGGGATATGATGAACAAGGAATATGTACAGGGAAAGAATCAGAAACGACAAGAACCCAGAAACAAGAAGAACAAGAAATCTGCTGCAGCTGGAAATACGAATGATATGAAGAAGAAAAGGAGTGTTGAGATCGAGATGGAGGAGATGAAGAAGAAGAAACAGAGACTTAGTTCGAAGATTAATCTTGATGTTTTGGAAAAACAAGAAGAAGAAGGGGGCAGAAAAGTTGAAACTGAAAATGAAGAGAGTTTTGGTTATGGCTATGGAGAAGAAAGGAATGAGAAATCTGTGGCTGAAACAAAAGAAAATGAAGAATATGATCATGGGAATGTTTATCATGGGGAGGAAGATGGTGAAGAACAAGGATACAATTTTGATGAGGATAGTGATTATGAGAACTACTGAAGCAGAAATTTTTTGTTTTGTTTTCATGTTTGATGAAATTTACTGAAAGAACAATTTTGTATTGAGTTAAACAATTATTGAATTAATTCAAAGTTTATATTTTTCTCACTACTGTTGCATAGTTGCAGATGTATTTCTGCTTTTGCTTTTTGCAAAATTTACCAAATGACAAACTTCTCTTTTATTCAAGATAGTTGAAGAACAAAGCACAAGAGAAGACAACAGGGCTACAAATTGCTCGACAATCTGAGATTTTTATTATACATAGTGGTTCATTATAGAGTATAGAGAGGTACATTTAAGACTAAAGATACATGTATTGCTTGGTATATACACAGTGCAATTGTACAATTAGGTAGGCTATCAGACTCCTGATTTGTGGATCTGAAAATGACTAGATCTAAATTTTGAATAACTGGGTGACACCCTTTTAACACTGTTACAGAAAGCAGAAAGTACTTGCATCTACTACTCTGTAATTAGCATCTGCACTTCGTTGTTGGGAGTCGGCAGCTGTAAATAGAAAGATTCAAGAAGTTACACAACATGAAATATTGTTTTCTGAAGCAAATAGATGAATCAAGTTAACAGATAATCAAACAGCCTTTAAATATGAAACTATTCCTCAAAGAACTTCTGAAACATTTTATGCAACTATTCAGCTTAAATGACATCCATCTCTTTCTCGAAAATAAATGATAAAAAACATGAGCTAATCATAACTTTATAAGTATAACGACAATGATGAAAGATTTGGGAGAAAATTGATCAAAATTAACTGATATCAACCTATAAGGCAGTGGAAAGTTGCAGTTGAGAACTAATCTATCATTTTACCATTTCTTTTAAGTCTTACAACTTTGAACTCGAGATTCTTATTCATTAAATGACGCATTCAATGTTTCCTTGAATCAATGTTATTCTCACATTAAGAGCTTCCAACAGACTGATAAAACATCCAAGAACTTGATAATGCAGAATCAATATAAAGCTACAAGTTGAAATACATTAAAGACATAACACAAAAACATAATCCCCCAAACTTTTAACAATGGATATGGTTCATAGAAAAACAGATACTTCAAAGGTATGCTGGCCAAGGTTAGGCGATGCAAAAGCATCCTTAAACTCTTCAAGGTAAAGTGACTTCAATCAGCGCTTGTCTTCTGCAAGGCAACACTAAGCTAAAACTTTTTTCCTTCCAATATAAAACATATAAACTCTTGGCACTTTTAACTTCCTCAAACTTCGTGTAATTTCTCCCAAATGCAATCAATAAGTTCAACCTTTCCTATTTCTATACTATTTGCAATCCATGACAAAATCTGAACTCTTTTAAACCCCAATCACACTTGAACTAATGGAGAATTCAGATTAGATATTAAAAACTCAAATCAGCCATTGCCCATTTGTATAAACTTGAAAAATGATTTATAGATACTAACCATGAGCTCAACACAAATGCAGAAAATTTAAAAATCCTGCTTAAGCATGTCCGATTACTTTCTATAAGGAGGTTTCTCTTCAGTATCTCCGAATGTTAAAGACAACGACCATTATAATTGTATCGGGGAATGTAAAGAACAACTTTTACATGAAACACAATGGATCCTAACTATACAAACCAAGGAACACAACCTTTACACTAATAAACACAAACACAAAACTTTAAAAGATAGCACAGACATAAGTTCCTCAACAGTATCCTAAGCATATATGAAAACAATAGAGAATTGATTTACTACAATATGGTTCACAATAAGTATATAATCCACTAATCACTAAATTTGCCTAATAAAATCAAAACTTTAAACGAAATTTAATAGAATGTAAACCATAAATGATCTCCTACAATATCATATCAGAAACAGAACTAAAAAATCTCAAAAACTCAGATTCAAATAATCCACTAATCACAAAATTTACGTAATAAAAATAAAAACTTTTAAAAAAAATTTCTCCAATACCTGAAGAACCCGTGTCCAGGACCCGCAATCCGACCCGGAAACCTTATCATCACGGCAGGAATGAACTGTCTTGAACTGGCCAACATCAAGCCGCTTATTGATCAACCCCACTTGAAAATAAATCAAATCAGACGGCGGCAAATCGACTTTGATCGCATCAACGTCGAACCAGAGAAAGAATCTCTGAACCTGAATTCCCTTCAACGCTGTAATGGAGCCGTAACTGAGCTTCCCGGAGATGATTTTATCGTAGTAGACCAAGTACTCGAACTGAATGTAACAAGGGCCGGACAAAACGACGACGAAGCTGCCGTCATCTTGAAGGGTGTAGTCAACGACGGAGCTGGGTAAGAGACCCTGAGGGAGGCCAAATTTCGGGAGGATTTCGTAGACTGTCGGCGCCGACTGAGAGGGGTCAGAATCAACAGAAAACGTTGATATAAGGAGAGAGAGTGAAAAGATAACAGAGAGAAAGAAATTCGGAGACATGCTTTGATTTTAGAAGAGAGACAGAAAAGTTTTATGAACTGTGAAGAAAATCCACGAGGTTTTGTTCTGTCCGGAAGAGAGGGTTTTGATTTGGCGGGGGCGGTTGTATTGTAGGTAAGGAGGTTAGAGAAATATGGGTCGTTGATCGGAATAAAAATTACAGGTGAGATGATGTGATGTGATCCTTTTGGAAGACTGGGTTTATGGGCTGTTATTTTGACAAGTCAATAATATTTCTTTTGATTACTTCTTGATCTAAAGTAAATTAATATTGGTTGATTGACGGTGAGCAAATGCATAAACCGAGTCATAAGACCGGTATAAGCATGACACGTGTATGACATGGATAAGTTAGAATAGTTCAATGAATTTAGATTGCAGTCATATCTTGAGGTCAGATAATATTATAATATTATTGTTTGAATTGAATTATGAATAGTAGTAATTAGACCTGGATATTATTAACTCATTAAATCATCTCAGTAGTGTAGTTGGCTGTAATCAAAACTCTGAAGCCAAATTATGAGGGCCAGCCCAGTTGGATTCTAAAACCAGGCCCATAAACTGCCTAAAAAGTCAGAACCGGATCCACTTACGTTAACGCAGGAAAACAATCATAGGAAATTGTCGCCGTGAAATGATCGGAAAGTGAAGTAAACTCTGATAACTCTGATAATGTAATGGGTTGCCGAAATACTTTGTTAAAAATGCTTTGATTATGTTATAGATACGTATGCCATGATGAGAACTAGAGAAGTACTTGAGTTCTCTTCAATGGAAAGGAAGTACTTTTGGAGAAGCACTTTAGTGAAAGTCTCTTATTGATTGAAGAAAAAGTAGTCCTCTCAAAAGTTCTCTCTTCTCTTCGTAGAAGAGAACTTCTCGGTTTCCAGTTTGTGTTCAAATGTCCACCAATGAAGATAAGTATTTTTTTTTTTTTTTTAAGTTCTCTTCAATGGAAATAAGTACTTTTGGAGAAGAACTTTAAAGAAATTCTCTTATTGATTGAAGAAAAAGTAGTACTGTTAGAGTTCTATAACTCTTCTCTTCATTGAAAAGGACTTCTTGGTTTCTATCAATGAAGAGTTTTTTTTTTTCATTTTTATGGAAAGAAGTACTTTTGGAGAAGCACTTTAGAGAAAGTCTCTTATTGCTTGAAGAAAAAAAGTAGTACTCTTAATGTTCTATCTTCTCTTCATTGATACAAAATGACCAAAGAGACAGAAAGTTGGAAGTTAGAGCTAACTTTCTTCTAGCTAGAGACTTGAGGTGACCCAAAAATTAAATGGCATTAGATTTGTAGTTGGAATTTAATTTATATGGGTCCCTATAATTTGTATTACAGGCGGAGAAATTAATGGCAAATACAATTAATGTAAAGATAAAAGGACATAGATGATAGATCCCATATATTGTTGATAAAAATAAGATACAATATTGAGAAATTACACAACATTCTTGAACATAATGAAATCCTAAGCATAAGTCACATACCAGAAACTAAGTTTAATGTGAAGAAAAAGCATGCTAAAACACTACAAACCATCTCTAATCCCAGCCATCTTCTTCCATTTCCGGCATCACTCTTTTCTGAAGCACTCGATGATCCGTTAACTGCAATCACAGAATAAATATTACCATGATCAGAGCAAGTTCAGAAGAAATTAAACTATTAAAAGATAGAATATGTTGATTAATTACCACTGGTGGAAGAGGTGGAACCGTGTCCTTGGGTGAGGTTTGCGAATCCTTGGAATACCTTAGCATCCGGGGAGGTCGGAGACAAGTGCAGCAGAGCTGAATTTGTACTAATCAAATGGTTAAAAATAGAAAGAAAGCGTGTAATATGTGTGTTTATGCATATGTATGTGTACTCACTGATGCATTCTGTTACGTTAACAGGCGAATTGCAGGCGTTAGGTAGAGTTGCAGCAAGTGTAGCATTGATTTTGAGGCCGAGGCTTGGATCATTTCTGTCTTTGATCAAGATGCACAAGCATTTCTTGCTCTTGTCCAGGACTTGTTTCAGCCCCGTGCAGCAGTCTGTGGTGGGGGTTTTCGCTTCGCCGCCAACGTAAGGAAGGCATGTGGCGAGGGCTACGACTTTGTCGGCGCATTCGGCTTTGTCTTGGTCTATGCTTGAACTTGCAAAACCAAGTAACATCGACGCCAGAACGTAGGAAAGTGCTAACATGGTTACAAGTTTTGAACCCATTTGCGGAGAAGAGGAAAAAAGGGAGAGAATGGGAAAGAGTTCAGAGAATAATGGGAGAAAAGAGATAGGCTTGAGCCCTCTTATGCTTCGTTTCGGGTGGTCTAGTCAAACTATGAAGTTATCCCAATAAAAAGCTAGAAGCTGCTTAGAGGACCATACAAGAGCTGGCAAATTTTGGACCAGCAGCTCTATTTATGGTAGACACAGGTAGGTAGCTGACGAAGTGAAACAATGCCATGTTGGGACTGCTAAACCTTTGGGGTACCAAAGATTTATTTATTTATTATTGGGATAATAACATCAGAGTCCTTACTTTCTTGCAATTTTGTAAATTCCAACATAATTTGTTCATTTATAATAAATAAGCCTTAATTTTTATTTTTCTTTTTGAATGTTGGTAATATTAAGAGAGAAATATACTCCTAAAGTCTAATGGGTGAATGAAATCCATATTCTCCTCTTTGTAATAAATAAGTATTCGACTATATTGAAACGAGTTATTACTTCAACGAGGTTTTAAACTTTATTTTCTTTTGATACTAACGACATCTCTTATCAAGTAGTTATGAATTGAAAGAGAGGCTATGCATTGCCACGAGAACACGAAATTGATATAGTGTAATTGTGTAATTGTGTAAACAGCCCACTTAAAAGATAAGGAATTGAATTTAAGGTTAGTTTGGATTGGCCTATACACATCACATAAATTGATATTTACGAGTCATTTTCAAGATCAAATAAAATGTTGCCACCATTTAACAAGACTTTGGATCCCTATCTTTTCACATATTTCCAAAAATCAGAAGCAAGATATGAAAAACACCCTCCTAGATGTTACCAATTGGTGCCATGTTACCATGTTTGTAAAGTTATTGTAAATAAATTTAATTTTGAAATATCAAAATTATCAATATCATACGTGAATGCCTACCAAATGTTATGTTATTTTACTAGTGTTATCTAACAAGCTTGAATTGGTGGTTTGGGATTGATTCAATCCGAGTTGAGGAATCAGAAAAGATGGAATTGACTTAAGTCAAAAAATATAACGGGCCAGTTCGAATTGGTTCTATGGTTCAAAGGTGATGGAATCGGACTGAACCAGTAATGGGCCCGACCGATTTTGGTCTAGTTTCAATTCCAGGTTAGTTTTAGTTCCTGATTAATTTTTATTTCGATTTCGATTAAGGGACAGTTCCAGTTCCGATTCTAATTTCTGACCGATCTCGATCCGATTCGTCATATGATTTGATTCCAGTTAATGAAATAGATTTGTCAGCTTAAACTTTTTTTTTTTTATCAATTTAATTAAAATTAAACAGATTTTTTTTATATAAATTACCAAAAATTATATATAAAAAAATACATCCAATGGTATTAATTTTTATTAATTAATTAAATAGTGACAAGATTTTAAAAATTAATTATAAATTAAAATGTATTCTTATTCATTATTTTGTCAACACTTAAAGGTGTATTTATTGTTTTTTCAATTATAATTTATTCAATAAAAATTATTATAAAATGCATGTTTGTTCATAATTCTTTGTTTGCTTGAATTTATGTATTATAATTAATAAACAAATTCACATTTTATAAGATAGGAACGTTTTCATCAAATGGATAATATTATATAAATATTTTGTATTAACATTTATAATAACATTTATATATGTTAATATTCTCAGTATAATAAAAACTCAATTTAATATATAAAATATATAACAAAATGCGAAAAATTATTAATTTTTTCTCGCCTTTGATAGCTTGTACGCTTGCACGTACTTATCAATAAAATGCTGGATTATGTTGGATTACGATAATGACTTGTTTCTTTTTGTTCTCTACTATCGTTATATTCTTGTAGACAACTAATCAATCTGAGTTCATTGCGCATAAATCTTTTGAGGCTAACTTGTTAAGTGGAATGTGCTAGTAAGTGCCGCACGGACGTAATTCCGACTATGAAGAAAGTCGGCCCGTGATACTTAATGATAAGAGTTTTATATTTTTTATCGAAAGGTAGCACGTGAATTTTAAATTTTTACATGACTATTGATAATTAAAAATAAAATAAAAAAAGGGTAATGATCTATCATATAAAGTGATTAATTATGTTTCCATTTAAAAAATAAAAAAGAATTGAAAAACTCAATGAGATGTATAAAATCTTATTTTGTATATAAAAATATGAAAAAGAAAAAATTAATTCTAAGTACATACTCTCGGTGTATTTCATTTAAACTAAATTAATTTAAAATTATTAACAAAATTTAAGTATTGTGTTGAGATGAATAAAATTGAGTTGAGAGAAATTGAGTAAGTGAAAAAATAATTTAAAGAAAGAAAATGGATGATTATTTATAGGGAAAAAAATTAAATTAAAATATTATAAATTACAACTTTACAAAATTGAAGTGAAGATAAATTAAGGAATATATATAAGCTATGCACGTGAATGAATAATTAATTGATTTATTGAATATTATTAGACCATTGAATTTGATTGATGGATGTCCTTAATAACGTGCTGTATATTAAATGTTCACAGTTAATTTATTCTTAATAAAGTTCATATATTATTTTATATTCTATTAAGTAACATCAAATTATTAATTGAGTTCATAACTTAATGATAGAGTATTTGACTTTAGATTAAGAAGTCATGAGTTTGAATCTTGCTGGTTTTATTTTTTAAGAGTTAAACTGGCAATTCAGTCTGGGTTTAATCTGACTAATTCATTAATGTGACGAGTTTGAACGATTTTAGACCTATTACGGACTAGGCCTCTGGTTCCAAACAGCTAAAACCAACACGACATGAAATCGGCTCAATCGGATGAACATTACTCCAAGCCAATCGAGGCCTAATTTTTACTAGTAGAGTTGGCTTGCTAGATAGCACTATATTTTACCATTATCATATGAGAATTGAAATGATATAAGATCATCCGAAATA
>JAXCLQ010000005.1:3671308-3683342 GCA_035584115.1 Cedrela odorata | reverse complement strand
TTATATGACATTCATCTCTTTCTTGAAAATAAATGATAAAAAAACATGAGCTAATCATAATGTTATAAGTATAACGACAATGATGAAAGATTTGGGAGAAAATTGATCAAAATTAACTGATATCAACCTATAAGAAAAGTGGAAAGTTGCAGTTGAGAACTTATCTATCATTTTACCATTTCTTTTAAAGTCTTATAGCTTTGAACTCAAGGTTCTTATTCATAACATGACGCATTCAATCTTTCACCAATCAATGTTATTCTCACATTAAGAGTTTTCAACAGACTGATTAAACATCCAAGAACTCGATGATGCAGACTCAGTATAAAGCTCCAAGTTAAAATATATTCAAGACTTAAAGCAACAACATAACTCTCCAAACTAGTAAGAATGAATACAATTCATAGAATGACAGATACTTCAAAGGTAAGCCGGGTTATCACCTACGTTCTTGGGCAAGGTTAGGCGATGCAAAAGCATCTTGAAACTCTCAAGGTAAAGTTACTTCAATCACGTGCTAGTCTTCAGCAATGCAACACAAAGCTAAAACTCTTTTCCTTCCAATATAAAACATAAAAACTCTTGGCACTTTCCCCTTCCTCAAACCCCAAGTAATTTCTCCCAAATGCAACCAACAAGATCAAGCTTTCCTATTTCTACACTATTCATAATCCATGACAAAAACTTCAACTCTTTTAAACCCCAATCACACTTGAACTAATGGAGAATTCAGATTAGACATTAAAAACTCAAATCAGCCATTCCCATTTGTATAAAATTGATAAATGTTTTTATAGATACTCACCATGAGCTCAACACAAATGCAGCAAATTTAAAAATCCTGCTTAAGCATATCCGATTAATTTATGTAAGAAGGTTTCTCTTCAATATCTCATAACGTTCAAGACAACCAGAGGTCATCAGAATTGTATCGGAGAATGTCAAGAACAACGTTTACATGAAACATGATCGATCCTAACTATACAAACCAAGGAACACAAGATCTTTACACTAACAAACACAAACAAAAAACCTTAAAAAATAACACAAATAAGTTCCTCAATAGCATCATAAGCATATAAGAAAACCATATAGAATTGAATCACTACAGTATGATTCACAATACAAATATAATCCACTAATCACTAAATTTACCTAATAAAAACCAAAACTTTAAACAAAATTTAACTGAGAGAAAACAATAAATGATCTCCTATAATATTATACCGGAAACATAACTAAAATATCTCAAAAACTCATTCAAATCATCCACTAATCACTAAGCTTGCATAATAAAAATCAAAACTTAAAAAAAAAAAAATCTTCAATACCCGAAGAACCCGTGTCCATGACCCGCAACCCGACCCGGAAACCTTATCATCACGGCATGAACGAACGGTCTTGAACTGGCCAACATCAAGCCGCTTATTAATCAACCCCACTTGAAAATAAATGGAATCAGACGGCGGCAAATCGACTCTGATCTCATCAACGTCGAACCAGAAAAGGAATCTCTGAACCTGAATTCCCTTCAACGCCGCAATGGATCCGTAACTGAGCTTGCCGGAGATGATTTTATCGTAGTAGACCAAGTACTCGAACTGAATGTAACACGGTCCGGACAAAACGACGACGAAGCTGCCGTCGTCTTCGAGGGTGTAGTCGACGACGGAGCTGGGTAAGAGGCCCTGGGGGAGACCGAATTTGGGAAGGATTTCGTAGACTGTCGGCGGCGATGGAGAGGGGTCAGAAGCAAGAGAAAACGTTGGTCTAAGGAGAGAGAGTGAAAAGAGAACACAGAGAACGAAATTCGGAGCCATCGTTTGATTTTAGAAGAGAGAAGAGAAAATTTTTTGAACTCTGCAGAAAATCTACGGGGTTATGTTCTGTCCGGAAGACAAGGTTTTGATTTGGTGTGGGTGGTTGTAGGATAGGAGAGGGGTTGGAGATATAGGGACCGATTGATCTAAAAATTAAATATTTTTTAATGTGATTTTTAAATTATATTTTTAATATTTAAAGAAAATTAATATTGTTTTTCTTTAAAATTATTAAAAATTACTAAAATATTTTATTATTAAATTAAATAATTTTACACGAATTAGAGGTTTATTTAGCATAAACAATAAATAAAATTATATTTTTATATGTAAAAAGTTAATGATATAGGGACCCAGATGATATTAGCCCATTGTTTTGTATCGTAGAGGGGAGTAATTGGTGTATAAGAGGGGAAGCCCAAGTGGATTCTAAAGCCGGCCCATAAACAGCCCAAAAACTAAGTATCGTAGGAAATTGTCGCCGTGCAACAGCCGGAAAGTTGCCATGAAGCCGCTGGAAAGTAAACTAAGCTCTCATAATGTAATGGGTTGCTGAAATACTTTGTTAAAAATGGTTTGATTATGTTGTATATACATATGCCATGAAGAGAACTAGAGAAGTACTTATTTAAGTTCTTTCTAATGGAAAGGAAGTACTTTTGGAGAAGCACTTTAGAGAAAGTCTCTTATTGATTGAAGAAAAAGTAGCACTCGTAGAGTTCCATCTTCTCTTCATTGAAGAGAAGTTATTGGTTTCCAGTTTTGTGTTCAAATGTTACCAATGAAGAGAAGTACTTTTTTTTTATAATTAAGTCATCTTCTATCGAAAGAAGTAAAAACAAGTACTTAAAAAGTTCTTTCTAATGGAAAGGAAGTACTTTTGGAGAAGCACTTTAGAGAAAGTCTCTTATTGATTGAAGACAAGTAGTAATCTGAAAGTTATCTCTGCATTGATAGATAGAAAATGACCAAAGAGAGAGAAAGTTGGAAGTTGGAAGTTGGATCTACCTTTCTTCTATCTAGGCTTGGGGTGACCCAAAAGCTAGATGGCATTACATGTGTAGTTGGAATTTAAGACGGTGAATCTGATGGGAAATCTTTCCCAGCAAATTAATTCAGTTTCATTTTATGGTTGGAAAAATTAATTGACAAATACAATTAATGTAAAGATAAAAGATCATAGATCACACCATATTGTTGATGAAAATAAGATACAATATTGAGAAATTACACAAACATTCTTGAACACAATAAGATCCTAAGCTCTGTCACATACCAGAAACTAAGTTTAATGTGAAGAAAAAGCATGCTAAAACACCACAAATCATCTCTAATCCTAGCCATTTTCTTCCCTTTCCGGCATCACTCTTTTCCGATGCACTTGTTGATCCGTTGGCGGGGTTACCCTTAACTGAAATCGCACAAGAAATATTACTTTGATCAGCACAAAGTTCAGAAGAAATTAAACTATAAGGGATCGGATATGTTAATTACCACTGGCGGCGGGGGTCGTACTGTGTCCTTGAGTGAGATTTGCAAATCCTTTGAATACCTTAGCATCCGGGGAGCTCGGAGATAAGTGAAGCAGAGCTGAATTTATACCAATCAAATGGTTAAAAACGGAAAGAAATTGGGTAATATGTGTGTTTATGCATATGTATGTGTACTTACTAATGCATTCTGTAACGTTAGCAGTCGAATGGCAAGCGCTAGGAAGACTTGCGGCGAGTGTACCATTGATTTTAAGGCCGAGACTTGGATCATCTCTGTCTTTGATCAAGATGCACAAGCATTTCTTACTCTTGTCTAGGATTTGTTTCAGCCCCGTGCAGCAGTCTATGGTGGGTGTTTTCGCTTCTCCGCCAACGTAAGGAAGGCAGGTGGCAAGGGCTACGACTTGGTCGGCACATTCGGCTTTGTCTTGGTCTATGCTTGAGCTTGCTAAACCAAGTAACATCGACGCAAGAATGTAAGAAAGTGCTAACATGGTCACAGGTTTTGAACCCATTTGTGAAGAAGAGAAAAGAAGGGGATGAAAGAATGTGAAAAAGATAAAGACAATAGTGGGAGAGAAGAGATAGGCTTGAGCCCTGTTATGCTTTTGCTTGTGACTTTATTTATGACAAGAAAGGAAAGAGAGAAGGTAGTGGTTGGTGGTGGTGGAGGAATTGAAATAATTGTGTTGGTATTAACTAATTCTCAGTTTCTTACCGCACTTCACATGTGAACAAGCTGTTTTGTCTTGATATGTACAAGCACTGTATTGTGAGTAAACAAGTCTTGTCTTTTAATGAAGCAAACCAAGCTTGAGCATTGATATTTTAAGTTGGCTAAAATGGTTGGCACCTTTTATTGCTTAAAATAAAATTTATAAATATTTACGACGTAAGTAGTGGGGTTTGTCTTTTATCGTATATAATATTTTCAAAATCATACCTCCACCACACCTATATCGAGCAGCTCCAAGTTTTATCGTGTTATAAATTGCCGTACGGTTAGGAAGTTATTATTCTTGTGGGCTGTTAGTTTTGAAAGGGTACAACAAAACAGCTGGAGCTGCTTTGAGGACCATACAAGAGGCCGCAAACTTTGGACCACCCCTGCCATAATAAATCTAGGAGTTAATAAAGGAAGGCAGGTAGGAGATAGAAGTGAAACAATGCCAGGATTGTTCATTTTAATCCTATGCTGTCCCAGATCTGGCAAGAACATAAGTTTATATTTCTACAAAATTGAACTACTAAACTTCTTGTCTTTGAGTCAATATATGCTTTCCTTTCAGCATCTTGTAGGAAATTTCATATTCTGTTGTCTCAACCCGTGATTCTTCTGTTTGTTTATTAAAGCATTATTGGGATAATAACATCTGGATCCTTGAGTTTTTATAATTTTATAAAAAAAAAATGTAATTTATACTAACACATTAGTATTCATAATCCGTGATTTCTAATAGAGTTCGGAGACCTATTTAATATAAATGAATAAATTATATTTTTATTTATGAAAACGTAAAATGCTCAGAGATCGGATACCTAAATATTATTTTGAATTTGTGATAATTTGGGTTCATCCGCGATTAAACCGAAGATTAATTAAAGGTTGTATGGGACCTAAAATTTTGTCAATTAATAACATTATTTCCTGTTAATTAGTGATTGATTACTTTGTTTACCTAAAATCAAGTCATTGATAGTCTCCAAATTTAAATTTCTTTCTTATTGACAACACACATTAATTAGTGAAGTTTTGGAGTTTATGTTCTTTTGATAACAACTTTATAATAACATTTCTCGACTATGATTTGATATGAAATTGATTAATATAATTGTAACGTTGTACTTAAAATGTGCGACGTATTATAAGATAAAAGTTATATTTTTATGTTATAAGCGTGACGTTTTAAATTATAAAATTTTTAGTTATGTATTAATACATACTTCATATGATAACTTATTTAGTTCTAAGCATCAAATGATATTATATATGTGACAAAAAATTTTATTTGATTAGACTAATTCACTGAAATGAAGAACATGTTCAAAGTTGTGTCATTTCATTCCAAATATATATTCTTGAATTAATAGTGGTCAATTTTTAATTTGTGATATTCATGCACCTCCATGCCAATTTAATTAAAATTTCCAACCAATTACCTACTTTGAAGCTGTCTATGGCTAGCTAGCTTCATGGCCAGCGTGCACAATAATGCCTAGATTGTCCAAAATCACTTCTTACAGAAACACTTCCATGCATGCACTGCCTTAAGAACAACCCATGATTGAATTTTAAATTGTGGGCACTACTTTATGCACCTATTAAATGCTCTTGTTATAAGTTATCAATGAAAAAGCACTTCCTAGAGAAGCACTTCCATACTAACTAATAAATTAATGTTGTCCACCCTATCAACTACCTCAAAGCTGTCTTTGAGGGCCAACTCGCATGGAAAAGCTAAAAGTAGGCAGCTTTTATAAATAATTAATGTAACAATTATATGTTAAAATTTATGTTGGTTGTTCTCTGGTGGAACACATACATTTCCATCCATGAAATTCACTATTATAAAAATAAAATTTCGAGTTTTGTATTAAAAATTTTAAATTGTAATATAAATTTGTGTTGAAATTTTCGAGTATTATGTCTAAAATTTTAAATTTTATATTAATAATTCTAATGTTATACTAATGCATATTAGTTAATTCTTCCGGTAATTACTGAAGACTTCTACTAAATATGTCGATGAAAGAAAAATTAAATAAATTGTTAATGCTACAATATATTTTTCTAAAGTTTAATTATATTAATTAATTTCAAAATTATAAAAGGCCTAAGGAGTTATTATGTATACGGATTAATAATTGATTCAATTTAGTGCTATAATTATGGAGTAATTCATAATTTAAAAAACTTTAATACTTATATTTAATATAAATATATATATATATATTATCATAAATCCAATACAATTATTTATTAAAAAAGTGGATCTAACTTTGCATGCATGCACTAAATGATGGTGATTTATTTAGAGTGACAAAGGAAAGTCAATTAAAAGCAAAATATTTCCGGAAATGTTAATATATATCTCATGTAATTTATCCTTTAACTCAAAATTTGAAATAAAAAATAAAAAATTTGAAACTATTAACGTCAAATTGGAAATAATCAATACAAAAAAATTTAAATATAAAATTTAAAATAATTAATATAAAAAAATTAAAACATAAAACGTAAAAGTTAAAACGATTGACGTAAAACTTATAACATATAAAAAAAAATTGAACAAAAAATTTAAAACAGTCAATTTAAGAATTGAAAATTTTGAATGTAAGGTATATGAAATATATGTGGACAATCCCAAATATTTTCTATACATTAATTGAAACTTCTAGGGTTTTGTAGGACCATTAATGGATGGCACAACTTTAAGTGACATAAATGTCATGCATGCATGTAGTAGCTCACACCACGTGCAATGATAACGATGTGTGATATTTACATGGTTTGATGCATCAAACATCTTTTAACTTTTTCGTTGCATTTTTATCGATCTTTTGCAATTATTTTTCGAATTTTTATTATAATTTTTTAATTTTCATTATATTTTATAAAATTTTTAAATATAATTTATAAGTTGTGAACAATAACAAAAATAAAAAATAAAAAAAATAAAAATTATAATAGAACAATCCAATATTACAATAATAAAGTTTAAAGAATTGTATAATATATCTTTACGCACTATATATAACTATTAAATGTTGATACTAAGTTTAGTGCAATTTTTAGTCATTGCCTCTTTTATACCCTAACTCTAACTTAACCCCACCCAATTTGTCTACCATCATTAATATATGATTGTATATCTACCAAAAATATCATATCTTCTCTCTTATCTAACATATAATTCATAAACTTTACAAATACAAAATAATTATTTTGTGTTTGTATAATAATTTGTATACGAAAAAAGGATTCTACTCTTTAGAAGTGTATGTACCGGACTATATCTTTTTGGACCTTTTCGTTAAGATCAAGTATTTGGGGGGACATATTTTTTTTCCAAATATATGGAAGTGAATGTGGTTTTTTTTTTAGTTTGAAATATCCAAACTATATCATAAAAGATCCGAGTTAAACATATTATATGTTAATATTTTGACTAAATGTTGAATATGATTTAATTTCAGATATTCATATATTTTAAATGCGTTTTTTTTTTAATTTAACATGGAAAAATTTGATAATTATATATGAATAAAATAAAATTAAAAATTTTAATTGAATACTTAATTCAAATGTATTTATAATTTTAAAAATATTCTTATAATTTTACTAATTTTTCAATACACCTATTTTCGTGAAATGAGGGTTTGAATCTTATTCCCCACATTGGGTGTAATCAGAAATATAGTAAGTGTTCTTAGTATCACCTGGGATAAAGATAGGTATGAGGCCCAAATGCACTAATCGGTACGGATCCATACAGACGGCACACAATGTGGCCCAATTAATAATATATGGTCTCGTCAGGCCCAATAGACTTTATTTTTGTTTCGTCGTTGTTTATGTATCTGCTGCTTCTTCTTCCCCAATTTTTTTTTTTTTTTTAAATGCGAAAATGAAAACCCTCCAATTCCCGCACCAAACTCAAGTTTTGAAATCGGCAGCAATCTCCAGACTCTTTCTCTTAGCTCTAATCGTTATCTGGCGCACTCTCTTAAGCCCCTACGACACCTCCGCTTCTCTGAACACCGACTGCCTCGCCGATCCCCGGCAATCTCAACACTGTCCGAACAGTTCGATCGGTTCCGCAATCGAAAACGCAATCGTTTGGGACAGCGTCTACTTCGTCCGTATCGCCCAATGCGGGTACGAGTACGAGCACTCCTACGCTTTCCTCCCCCTCCTTCCCGCTTGCATTCGTCTGTTATCTCGCACGGGTAAAATAAAACGATTCGTTTCGTTTTGTTTGCTTTCTTGAGTTGGGAAATTTGTTTATGAGATGGGTTTGTTGTTTTTTAAAATTTTTTTGTTTTTGCAGTTCTGGCGCCATTTGTCGGCGTTATTGGATACAGAGCAGTCTTGGGATTGGCGGGTTATGTCGTTAGTAATGTCGCGTTCTTGTTAGCTGCTGTTTATTTTTACAGGTGAATAAAAATTGGTGAAATTTGAGAACTGGGTTCGAATTAGAATTTGTGATTGATGCTCTTATCTTTTCGTTGATTGACTCTAACAGGTTGTCAGTTATGATCTTGAAGGACCCTGATGCAGCTTTGCGTTCTTCGATGTTGTTTTGTTTCAATCCAGCTTCCATTTTTTATTCATCAATGTAGTGTTCTCGTCACCACAATTATATTTTGTTAAAAAAAAAATAAAGAAGTACAAAGAACGAGTTAGACTAATTTTCGTATTTTTGCAAATGCAGATATACCGAGAGTTTATATGCCCTGTTTTCAATAGGGGGATTGTACTACTTAATGTCTGGTGCATTCAACATTTCTGTACTTTGGCTTGCTATCTCTGGTTGTGCAAGGTCTAATGGAGTGCTTAATGCTGGTTATTTCTGTTTTCAGACTATGCATCGAGCTTATGATGCTCTATTCCTGAAGAAACGTGGTTTTGTAAGTTTGTGATTCGTTTTCATTGGCATGTTCTATTTTTTGCTTTACTGTTTTTGTTTATTAGTAAGCAAAAGATGTGGGAAAACCGGAAAAGTAGTTTACTGACTATGCATTTTTCACTATCTTGGGTTATAATTGTTGGGCATCCAATGATATGAAATTGTGTCCTTAATAATTTCTTTTTTCTATTGCAGTTGACAATGAGGATTCTTGTATGTGGAGCATTACGTTGCATATGTATCTTTGCTCCATTCATTGCTTTCCAAGCATATGCCTACCGCAACATCTGTCCTGGACGTTCACCAGATGAAATGAGGCCATGGTGCAAAGCAAGAGTACCGCTGCTGTACAATTTTATTCAAAGCCATTATTGGTAAATTCATCTTTAGCTATTAAAGATCATTTTTTTGACCACATTGTTTACTTTATACAAGTAAAAATATAAATATATGAAAGAATTTAGCTATTAAAAATCATTTTTTTAACGGATTGTTTACCTTATACTAGTAAAGATATAAATACATGGAAGAAGTGCATATTTTAAATGTTAAATATGTAACTAACATTGTGGTTTTATTTGATGACAGGGGAGTAGGTTTCTTGAGATACTTCCAATTAAAACAGTTGCCAAACTTTCTTCTTGCATCACCCATATTGTCTTTGGCACTTTGCTCAATTATCCATTATGTGAAATCACAGCCCAAGCTTGTTTACTCGTTAGGCTTTCGAGCTTCTGATGAGGGAAAAGATATAGCACCTGTGCTTTTTTCTTTGGGTACTACCCCAGAATCAAAAAGTACTAACTTATCACATAAACCCTCTTCAAAAATACAAGGTATTACTTTTGGTCATATGTTGGCGTGCGAATTACCAATCGATGCATTTAGTGCTGTTTTTTGTAGTTATAACAAAATTTAAACATCAAAGTCACTGGATGTATTTATTCAAATCATGTTTCGCTCTGTGTAACTTATCCTAGTGTTTTCATATTCTGGTCTGCATATAATGCCAATATCTCGAGGTATTTTTCTCATCGGTCAACTCTTTTTTCCACTTATATTGGAACAAGAACAAAAAATTTCAAGCAATTATTTGTTTTGGGACAGGAAACCAAAATTTGAGACAGAGGAAGCAAATAAATAAAGGAGAGAATCCTGCCATGCGTCCTGATGACGATGGATCATCAATGAAGTCGGGATACTTGTCTCCTTCTGTACTCCCATTTATCTTTCACTTGGGTTTTATGGCAGCAACGGCATTTTTTGTCATGCATGTGCAGGTTAGGATCGTCTGTATTCTTTCGTTGATTCTTGATTTTCTGCATTCTGATAAGATTATAAAGTTCATGAATTGTAACTGGTAAAAAGTATGGACTGTAGGAGAAATTTGTGTGCATCTGTTGCTTTTATTCCGAATTTAACCTTCTTTAGAAAATAAAATATAAGCTTTAATGTCTTTTATTCCTAACCAGGTTAAGAATGAACATGCTACTGTTTGGTTTTTTAACTGTGAATGAATTCTCAAATCCTCAATAGCATCGAATATATTCTTGAAGAAGTTGTTGCTAGAAGTGTTACCATGTTATAGCTACCGCCTCCCCAAATTTTGCGGCATATGAAATTTTCTAAAGTTGCTATTATGCATCACAATTTCTGATGTTTCACGATTGACAGGTTTCAACTCGCTTCTTGTCCGCTAGTCCTCCACTTTACTGGTTTGCTTCGTATTTAATGGTATCACCTGGTATGGGCTGGAGATGGGGATATTTGATCTGGGCATACTGTGCTGCGTACATCCTTCTTGGCAGTTTGCTCTTTTCCAACTTCTACCCTTTTACTTGATAAATCCCCTATGCCAGCTTAGAACATCTCTCTCGCTAAGAAGTCACGATGTTCATCAGCTTGAGTTTGCCTGCACTTACTGAATCTTTGGATCATTTTATGTCGAAAATACAAATTCTTTTGCTGACTGCTCCCATGGTAATTTGAGTATAACCGCCAGAAGAGGTGTATTAAGTGGCTACTAAAGCAGCAAGAAGATAAGGAATAACTCTTAAACAAGTTTTGTTAAGTCATTTTTGTTGGAATTTTGTACGCCTAGATAGTGCAATGTTGTTGTTAAGTGGAGATGAGTTGATACAATTGATGTGTATTAGTCTTTTTTATTTTTAAAAATAATTCTTTTGGCTGAACTTGATAATGTACCATACTCTTTTGTACCTTTGTATGTAAGGATTGGTGCATAAGTTTTATTTGATATTCGTAAATGGTACAAAATAGACGCAAACTTCGTTTTCTCCCTTTACAGTCAAATCACCACAGGCACCATCAGCTCCCATCGCCGCCTCTCAAACGCCGGCGGCAAGGTATTATTTCTTTGATTGTTGTGAAGGTTGTTATTTTATCAAGTGGGACTAGGTTTATTTGGACTTGGGCATGTATTGATGATTTTTGCTTGAAGTTCAAGTGTTGGAGTTGATTGATCTTTGTGTTTGGAAATTTTATTCATGTATGCTTGGAAGAGTAAATTAAGAAATGCTGTATAGAAGTGAGATGCTGCTTGTATATTATCATTTTTTCTGTGTTTGCATGGTGCATCCGCATTGATATTCAAGTGTCAGTCACAGATTGATGATTTTTGCTACCTTTGCAATGATGGAAGTTGCTTGTTACTAATCTAATGAGATTGTAAGTTGCATGAAAAGTAACAATAGATTATGCAAAAGCCATTATATATGTGACATCTGATACAAATTGTTCTCTTAAAACATTAGCAACTCAGATATTCTGAGATTTCCTTTAGCTGATTGTGAAGAAGTGAGGAACAAGCCATGAATGCCCCAGACCGTTATGAACGATTTTAGGGTTTCATTTGTTTCGATAGATTGTTAGTAAGAGTATTTTTGGTTAAAAGTTCGCGAATTGTGGGGTCTTAACTGATTTGCTGTAGTTTCTGTATTTTCATACGACGAGCCAGTCTTCACCAATGCAGGCATATAATCAGGTTGTCAATGATGTAGATAAGGAACTAGACACTCTGAAAAATGCATTTGAGGTGCGGCTTCTCTTTTCTCCAATTCTTCTTTTAATC
>JAXCLQ010000005.1:3649089-3666669 GCA_035584115.1 Cedrela odorata | reverse complement strand
CGCCCTTTTGGCTCCATTTTCTATGCCCATTCCATTTGATATCCCTTGATGGAATGACAATCGTTTTCATTTTTAAAAAGCATATGACATGGTTCTATCATCACAAATGGATACAACAGCCATGACATTGATTTCAAGTATTTTCTAAACACTTGAGTTGACTCTTATTTGCTTAATTTTTGAAAGGTCAATTCGACACAATTCAGAACTCATTAAACACACGGACATTAGATTAGGCTTGGAGTTTCTGTTTTTATTGGATTTTTTTGGCCTAAAATGTTAGTTTGAACCGAGCTAATGTGAACTCGTGTCATGCCAATTTGTTATTTTTTGTCGGCTCGATATTTTGTGTCATATTCATTGTGTAAGCTCAGCCTGACCCATTTGACACTTTTACGCTTAAAGGTGGTGATAAGTTAGGGACATGAAGCGCTGAGTAGAGCATAGAGAAGATATATATACACAATTACACATCAAAACTATTCATTTCATGTTTACCATATAAAAAAATCCTTCATACTAGATAGATATTGAGAAGTAGAGCAATTCTCTTTGTCAATGTTCAAAGGGCGATAACAACAGCAGAAGTTTCTATTTCTGATTCTAATATGTACAAGTGAAATCAGATACATACAAAAGCAACGATCATATGATTTTTCAGCAAATTCAAATATTAGGGCCAGACCTAAGAACTCTCTCTAGTTTCTCAGCCTTCATGTAATCCTTTTCGTTCAGAGGTCCGGCTGGAAAAGCTGTGATTTCTACAACCAAATGAGGAGTCGGAAGCTCATCAAAAAGAGCCCTAACGTTATTGCAGCACACGCTTTCACCGTGAGCACTCTCCCGCCTAATCTGACAACCCTACAAACAACGAAGAAAATATTATGTAAAACATGATCATCATATGCCATTCGTATTAGTTTCTTCCAAATGGATTCAGTAATGGTAGTATGAGGTTTTGTTACTTTGTGGGAAGTGGCATCTGTGAAGTGATCATCGTCAGAGAGTAAGGATGCAATGGCTTTGAGAAGGCGGCGCCCTTCTGATTTGGAAGGCACCCGATAGTTCCTTCTTAGTGTACCCTTGCTTGTAGGATGCCATTTACTCACCAATTTCCTTTTGTCAGATGCTTCCCTGTCTGATGAAACAAAACGGGAGAATCAAATCCACTTTTCAGAGACATGTAAATGATCATATAGGTTTAAGCAGGAGTTGAAGAAAACACACATAGAAAGATTAAACAAACCAAACTTACCAGAACAATTTCCACATCAGAGGAAATGTTTGACCCTCAAACATTTGGAATCTTCTAATATCAAGTTGATCATCTAAAATATGTGCGTCATTTGTATATTTATGATTGATCAGAACATAAGCAAGAAAAAAACCAGAACTTTGTATCATAAAGAACCAAGATGGTTGTCATAACCACCAAAATGACAGAATGAACAATACTTTGGACTAACATGAAAATTCTTGAATTTTAAAATGCATCTCATTGTTGATCACAGGCCAAAAAGACAATAAACAAGGAAAAATAAAAATGATCAATTACATTAGGACGCTGCATCTAAAAAATACCTAATGGCTGAGTAGGTATGTCAAAGCAGTTATTGAGCTCAAGAATTAGGAATATACTATTTCTTTCATGGCTATGGCACACTAAAAAACACTAATAACTTATCACAATCCCACAATTTGATTATCAATGATCCTTTCCTTTCTAAATTTGCAACCAGTTATGGTAATCAAAAGACTTTGATGATTCAACTAGTATATCAATCCTCATAATGTTCTAACTTCCAATTTTGACACCAAAGACACCAGAGACCATGTCTAAAGCTTTGAAACAACAATGCTGCGGAGCGTAGACCCTTCTTTGACATTGTGATTGAAATGCAATCACTCCTATATCAGTAATTACTTGGTTTCAGATTTTAATATCACTAACAAACGGTAGCAATATAAAACCAACAATTTTTTTGTATTTCCAAGCTGAAGGACACTGAGTTTAGCAACAAGCTCCATAAAACTTAGCCCAAACAACAATTTCCATAGTTCTTATATTCTGGTAACATCAAATCAAAGCTCATAAAATAAATCCATTCTAGTCAACAGCCAAGAAGAGAAAATGGGTTTTCTTTCTAAAGAGAATTTAAACAGTGTATTCCTAATAAAGAAAGATATAGTTTATCTCAAGATCTAATTCCCACAAGAAATTATTATTCTAGACCAACTCCACTCGATATACAATATTAAGAAATATCAAAATACATTAGTAGCATGTATTTAAGAGAAGAAATTTATGAATGGAATTTAGATGGTAGAACAGAATATGAAATAATGAATTTACTTTAAAAAATAGGAATGACTTCTATAGCCTATAAAGCTCAAAAAGCTATAAACCATGAATGTGCAAAATTAATAGTAGCAGGATTTACAGGATCCCTTAGATATTGGTGGGATAATAGTTTAGGCACACCTAATCAAAATATTATACTCATTGATTTCAATTCTGTTGAAAATACTCATCATAAAAATCCAAAAAATCCAAATGAAATAGCCTACTCAACCTGTAAAATCAAAAGAATTAAAAATATTAAAGATTTTGGAGTTATATCTTTATGGACTTCAATATCCTTTTCAATTCTTTATATTCCAAACGGTTATAATTTCATAAACAATCAAAAAGCTTAGTTCAATATGTTTTATTTAAGGTCATTTGATCATTCTTGATTTATTTCATTTGATACTCAATACCCAAAGAATCTACCATCATGGTTTGTTGAATGGTGATATTATTTCGGACCTACTCCAATAAATATAGAATTTTATCCAAAACAGATATCCTGGTTATCCTTTCCTTATTATTCAAAATATGATGGTTATAGAAACAGAAGATGAAAATACTCCAACATCATATATACTCCAAAATTACTTCAATAGAATGAAATTTCTGTTCTAGAGGTATGAAAAATAGAAAACCTTCAACCTTCTAGAAATTTAGTACAAAAAAAGATTTCTAAAGTAGTTGAAACTTTAGATGGGAAAGTATTATTAAGATTTAATTCATTTAAAGAAAAACTTAGAACAACTAATTATTCCAATATACAATCTGGTAGATCATCATTTTCTTATATCAGTAGTTCAAAACATTTCAAAGAACCTTCTATTAAATTAGAAGAATTAGAAACAAATAGTAGAATAAATTATACTCCATTAATAGCTGAACCAATAGCTGATCAATCATCTAATTTACCCATTTTATCAGATTTTCAAACCATTAATATGATACAAAATGATAATTTTGAAATAGATAAATCATTTTTAAGAAAAATATTTTATTTAGAAAAGAATAAAAATAAAAGAGATTGGTACTTTTCAACCTTTAACAAACAAAAAAACTAAAGAAATTTCCTATGAAATTCATTGTTATAGTATCATTTGGTCATTACAAATAGAACGTGATGTCATTTGGACTTAAAAATGCTCCTTCAGAATTTCAATGCCACTTGGACTTAAAAATACCGTTTCAAAATTTCAAAATATTATGAATAACATATTAAATCCTTATACAAATTTTATCATAGTTTATATAGATGATGTCTTAGTATTTTCAAAATCTATAGACCAACATTAAAAACATTTACAAACTTTCTAGTGAGAAAAACTTTCCACCTTCTCTCTTCTTTCTCTCTACTTAAGAATCTCACAAGAGAATTCTAAAAAAGAAAAACTCTCTTGAGGGGATTAGCAAGTTTTCTCCTCCTCTCTAATTTCTCTTTAGAAAGAAAACCTATCCTTCAAATCCTTTCTTCACAAGCCTTATTTCAAATTTCAAAAGTACGCTCTTTACTTGCGAGTTAAACTCGATTTGGTAAATTAGAAATTGATTTTGAAAATTATTCAAGTTTCCTTCCATCACTTTCTTTCTTCTTCCTTTTCTAAGCCTTACCTTATCATGAATCCCTTGCATATCAAAAAACGTATTCAAAAATATACCGACCTCATAGAGGGAGGTAAAAAGGTTTTGTCAATTCTACGCAATCAATGAAAACTCCATTTTCTCCATAATAACCTGGAGATGTGGTTAAAAATTAATCAGCAGATTCAAACTCTTTAATTAGATTTGTGGAGATATAGAAAAGCTAGAGATAATCTGATGTTAAGATAAACCTATAGTTTATCTTAATATTAGAAGATCTTTCTATCAACAACACCCCTATTCAAACACTCTTATATGTATATATATATATATATATATATATAATAAAATAAAAATCTAGTCCAGAAAAATATAAATCCTTCAATATCATACTTTTTTTTTATCTTTTAATATTTAGTAACAATTAGATTTGGTTAACTTTTGTTTTGTAAAAACCTTGAGAAACTTTGTGATGCAAGTTTCTTAAGATTGTTTTCTACGATCAAGCTAGTAACAGTGTAAAGCTGTGCATGCATTGGCAAACCAAGCGTACCAGGCAGTAAGTCCTGAGGGAGGCCGGAAGTCCGTTGGATTACCTAGGTGTTCCAGCAGCTGACTTGATCAGCAAAGAATAATTTTGAAAAAACTACAAAGCAAATTCTTTAAAAGATCAAGTCAGCTATTGGTCTCTCCAAGTTGTACGTTTGAAATATACTTTATATAGTAATAAATATCCATATTTTCTATCCCTAAATTTAATATCTGGTAAATGAATATATAAAACTAAAGTATCTAAGATTGTTGAGTCATATAAACTAACTTGAAAATTTGGAACACAACTAAAGTAAACTGCACCGTTGCATAAGTTTGATTGTACAACACTTAAAAGTAAATTTTCAAATTTGAATAAAGTTTTATCTCTTAATAACATTAATACTAGAGAATTTAAACCTATTCTAGATAATGGTTTTATTGCTATTTGAATAAATTCAAAGTGTATATAATTAAAACATTTTTTTCTATACTTTTCTAATGTTATCTTATTAAGTATTTTAATTTCTTCAAATTCATTTTGTAAAGATAAAGTTTCTTCATGTTCTTTAATTGAATAAGCTATTTTAAAATCAAAAGTTCCTATTTCATAAATACTATCAGGCAAAACAAAAGGTAATCTATCTTTGACGATGGTTTGACTAAAATTATTTATTTTTGACATTATTTCTCTAGATCTTATAGTCCTAGAAAACTCTTTGGCTTTTGAACCAAATAACTTTTTCATTGATGATGCCATACCATAAGTCTATTACTATTCATAAACCTCAAAACACAACAATTCTCAAGTCAAAGGAGCTACTGGAATACCTAGGTAATCCAACAGTCTTACGGTCTCACTCGAGTCTTATTGTCTGGTACGCCTGACTTACCAACGTATGAACAGCTCTCATTACTACTCACCCAACCCTTAAACAATATATCTTAAGGAAATATGAACAATAATATTCCTAATACATATCACCAGCAAATCTGAACCTAACCTGGCTCTGATAGCAAATCGAACCCAAAAATATAAAAGATTGAGAAATAATTTAAAATAAATAAGTGTTGTTTAAAATAGAATAATAAAGTAATTTGAATAAAGGAAAAGATTGAAAGAAATAACAATAAACAAGCATAATTTAATTGAAGTCATTGTGAATAAAACTAACTTGATTTTATTGAAAGATTGAAAATTTGTTACAAGTTGTGAGCAGGGAATTCGGAGGATTTTACAAGATTGTTATCTTTCAAAATTCACCTCTCTATATTAACTATTACAATGAAAATGACATAAAGTAAATTATTACAAAATACTGACTATGACATAAATTAAATTATTACATGAGTATGTCCCACATATGAAACATAATTATTAAGCTAGTCCCACCTTCACATGTCTTCTTCATCATACTCATCATTTATCTCCATTGTCTTTAGTTTCTTTCAGATCTGGTTTTCTTTTACTTTGCAGTCGCCTTTCAAAGACTTTGCTTTGTAGTTTTCTCAAAATTTTTTTCTCAAATCAAGCTAGCTGCTGAAACATCTAGATGATTCAACGAACTTACGGTCTCCCTCGGGTCTTACTGTCGGATACGCCAAGCTTGCCAACGCATGCACAACTTTACACTGCTACCATCTTGATCTTTAAAATAGTTTCAAGAAACTTGCATTGCAGATTTTCTCAAGGAACTTGCATTGCAGAGTTTCTCAAGGTTTCAACAAACAAAAGTTAACTAGATCTAATTGTCACCAAAGATTAAAAGATAAAAGGAAAGTATGATGTTGAAGGAGTCATCTTTTCTGGACCAGATTTTTATTTTATTTTATATATATATACATATAACAGTGTTTGAGAAAGGATAAAGGTAAATAAAAATATTTTCTAATATTAAAATAAACTATAGGTTCATCCTAACATTAGATTATTTCTTTCTTTTTCCCAATCCATCATATTTAATATAGTTTGAGTAATATGTTCATTGATTTCCAACCATAACCTTAAGTTATGAGAGTCATGTTAGATATCTCGAACTTAAAGCAAAGTGATGATTCTTTTCTTGGCCTCTGCAACCGATGCATCTATAACTTGAATATGTTTTTTAATATGTAAGGGATTCATGATAAGTTAAAGTTTAGAAAGGAAGAGGAAAGAAAATGATGGAAGGAAACTTGAATAATTTTCAGTAGAACCTCATAAATCTAATTGTAGAGTTTGGATCTGTTAATTAATTTCTAACCACATCTCCAAATTATCATGAAGAAAATGGAATTTTCGTTGATTGCGCAGAATCAACAGAATCCTTTTACCTCCCTCTATGAGGTCAGTATATTCTTAAATACGTTTTTTGATGTATAAGGGATTTACAATAAAGTAAGGTTTAGAAAAGAAGAAGAAAGAAAGTGAAGGAAGGAAACTTGAATAATTTTCAGAATCAATTTATGATTTGCCAGATCCAATTTAACTCGCAAGCAAAGAGCATACTCTTAAAATCTGAAGTAAGGCTTGTGAAGAAAGGGTTTGAAGGATGGGTTTTCTTTCTAAAGAGAAGTTAGAGAGAATGAGAAGAAAACTTGCTAACCCCCCTCAAGAGAGTTTCATTTTTAGAATTCTCTCGTGAGGTTCTTGAGTAGAGAGAAAGAAGAGAGAAGGTAGAGAAAACTTTCTGTGTGAAGTGTTGATCTCTCAACTTTTTTTTCCCTTGTAAAAATTCTCTGGTGATGTAATCAGGGAGAGCATTGTCTTTCCCCTTTATATACTCAATTTTAAAATAAAAAACAGACAAAATAGCCTGCCATCTAGTAAAGATTTTTTTTGAGACAAGATTCTTCACATCTTTTTGTAAAATCTCTTTCGCAGATTTATAATCTATGTAATAAAATAGTTTTGTTGAATAAGTCATTTTGAAATTTCATAATACATAAAACAATGGATAAAATTTCTTTTTTAATAGTTGAATAATATCTAACTATTGATTCTTGCTTAGACTCTTTTAACCTTTGTTTGAGTATCTCTCCATAGCCTATGTCTGAAGCATCAATTTCTACAATCATAAACGCACTAGGGTTTGGAATAACTAAGCAAGGAAGATATTTGACTTTTTGTTTTAAAATTTTAATTGCTTGAGTATGTTCTTTTCCCCATGATAGAGAATTCTTTTGTAATCTCTTAGAATAATGGTTTATAAATTTATTTAAGTTTTGAAAAAAAGTCCGCTAGATAATTAAGTGAACATAAAAATCTTTGTAATTGAGTTTTATCTTTAATTTCATCGAAAAATTTACTAATAAATTCTATAAATCTATTAATTGATGTAATTGTTCCTTGATAAATTTCATGTCCTAAAAATCTAAATTTTATTTAAAATAATTTTATTTTAGGGTCTAATACAATTGAACCATTTTTCTTAACTATATGGAAGAAAGTTTGTAAATATTTAAAGTGTTATCTATGAATTTTAAAAATACTAAGACATCATCGATATAAACTATGGTAAAATTTGAATAAGCTAGTAAATGAATATAAAATAAATCCAAAACTAGGTAAAATGGGAAAACAAATGTACACAAATTCATTGAAAACAAGCAAGAAAAAAGTTTGCAATTTTATTACATATAAGAAACAAATTTAAAATAGGGAAACAAACCCACAAACCTGGTTTCCCTTGTATGTTTTCCAACCATTTAGAGAAACCCAGATCGCCAGCTTCACTAACACCACCACTTTCCAATCCTAAAACACAAAAAACAAAAACCCAACTCAAAAAAGTCAACAAAAACCACACCTTTAAAACAAGAAAAAAAAAAAAGGAAGCAAAAAAGAAGAGAAAATCCAACCAGAGACAAGTGGGTTAGCTGGAGATCCAGCCAAACCAGCCTTCAAAAGAGCATAGTAGATGCAAATTCTACCAGCCCACAAGACCGGAGCTTCAAGCATAGAAGCATTGATTGCGGAAGTTTTAGCTGAGGGTCTCCCGGTGTTTGTTTTTTGTGATGATTTGTTGCTGAAAAAGAGAAATCTTTGTAGGGTTTTGGATGGTCCGGAGAGAAATAGTGATTTGGGAAGGAAAGAATTAGTACTGAGATTGTTGAAGAAATGAGATTGGTATTGAAATGGCGACGTCGTGAAACTTGTCGAGAGTTGCATTTCTCTCTTGCAAAAAAAAATCGTTCACTGGACAGAGTGAATGAAAGGATAGGTCTGAGGTTTCGATGCCATGGAGTTTCTTGAGGATCTAAACCTGAAACGGCGGCGTTTTGGATATTATATATAAGCTAGTTACCCTCGTATTTATTTATTCCCTTTCAATATGATGATGTGGTTTTCCTTTTATTATCCACCCAATAAAATGTAACATAACCATTGATAGATGGACAAATGTCTTGAATAGTTTTATTGAAATTGAATTTTGGCCATGGCCATCTTTCATTTTCTCCTCGTCCAATGCCAAAGTAAATATCTTCTATTGGGGTCACACCGAGGCAATGGCAAATATTGGCAACATCTATCCATACATATATAATACCCATTTCATACAACAAAGGAAAAATATCAAAAGATTGCCCATGATAAGAAACAATACGTATGGATGATTAATAATAATAATAATAATAATAATATGGGTAATAATATTTACAATACAAAGTTATTCTAGAGGAGAGGAGCTTGGGTTTTTCTATTATTTTTCTTTACAAAATACAGGATTGGATTGGCTAGGCTTGCATAGTTACAGATAAGAGGAGAAAAAGGGAAAAAAAAATAAGTCAAAATAATCTTATTTCTATTGGACAAAAAATGCTACATCAAAAACTCAAAGCCAAGCAAAGCTAAAAACCTTGAAAGTTAAAATACAATAAACATGGGGAAGGAAGATCGTTCATATCTTTACAAAACGAACATCGCTCTGACCAAAAGCAGTTCCGCAACCGGGGCATTTCCGATGGCGTATTTCTAGGTTTCTTTGGATGCATGGATTGCAGAATAGATGATAGCATTTCACGATTACGACCTGATGAATTTGAAGGCATGTAAATATTCATCAGTTCAACACAAATCATATGGAACGGGAAACAATGCTAAGCTAAGCATAAGCGTACTGTCAGCTTCTTAGATAATGTAATAGACCAATATGCATACTAACCTCCTTTGGGCGGTCGAAACACACACCACACTTCAGAATAGCTTTGCAATCTTTTATTTCATCCTGAAGTTTCTGTATTGCTGCCTCACCGGTTTCAGAAGTCAATTCAGCAACTTTGTTATTTACTTCCATCAGATCTTCCTCTAGCTTCTTCCTTTCATTTCTGGCTTAAAACAAAATCCGTAAAATCAAAACTGTTAAAAAAAACCTTTTGCACTAAACTATTTTCTACATCCTAACTACAAATGTTTGTGACATATTAACCAGAAGCTTTGCATCAAACCAGCATTAAAAAAAACAACCGACCTTTCATTGTCCAATTCTTTCTGGATGTCATCCATCTTCCGCTGGATCTGTTCGTATTCCTTCTCAGAAGAAGTGACAGCAGATTTCAGCCACTTCATCTCTTTCTCGGCATCTGCTAATTCCCACTTTGCAGTGTCAAGGTTAATTGCAAGATGTCTGTCTTCTGGAGTAGACTTAAGCACCTCTGTCAGACAAGCTTTCATCTGCAAGATTAAAAAATAATTAATTGAAAAAAGGATAAACCAGAATAACCAAATCACAAATTTGTCTGCATAGCATTAAGAAAACTTTACCTGCTCTTCACTGTGGAGAATCCTCAATTTTAAAGATTCTACTAATGCATTAACTAGTTGAAGTTGCTTTGCCACAGCCTGCTTCTCAGAGAGTAGAAAGTTTTGTGTCTGCTTTGTCTTCACGCTCTCAGAAACAAGCTGGCATCAAAAACCAGACGGATAATGACACAATTAGATTAACACAACTAACTGAAACACTAAACAATGTAATGGAAACAAAGTATTAAGTTTGTTTAAAGAAAATAATAATGTAGATAGTACAAATCAGACCTTAATATTGTGGTCATCCCTCTCAGTCACCTGCTGCAACAAATGCTGGTTTTGTGTCTGCATATCTTCGTATGCTTGGCCAATGGTCTAAAAAGACAAAAAAAGAAGACCGGTCATTGAACAAGAAAAAGAAGTGAATTCCTATAAGAGAATGGTGGCAATTACCCCAAGGAACCAAGGCTACTGCATTCAAGCCCCCACCACCCTAAAAAGCTAGGATTTTTATAGAAAACTAATAACCTCAATTTCAGAAATGTATGCTTCTGCTTCCCGATCTTTGCTTTTAATAGCCTCATTTAGCTCCATAACATCCCTGCAGCGGAAGAGCATAAGGTTGTTAAAGAGTATTAAGTGGCTTCCAGATCCTCCAATTATCTAAATCATGCAAAGCTTCCATTTAGGTTTGACTGAATCAAACAAATAAAAGAAACAAATTTCCATAAATGTTCTTCATAAAATTTTATTAAAAATTATGGGATAATGGCACTGCAAACAGATGAAATGTTTAAAGATAAAAAATAGTGAATATCAAAACTGTTTGTGATCAGATACCAAATAGGCTTCAAGCCGAAATTTTGAGGCCAAGGAAAATGCAAGGAAGGTCTTCATAAATCAATTTGAGACAACGGCTTATAAAGAACTGTACATTAGGTTAGATTGAATTGAGCGTCGACATTTGCATAGATGCACAACCCCATTGACAGTGCATACGCTCTCCAAGACAAACAAGTTGCTAAACAGCAAGCTATGAGATTCTCTCCTGACTCTCAGTTTGTAACTCATTAAATTCAGCTTAAGCAGGCAGCAAGCCTTTACCTCATTTTTGTTTCACCAGTCTTAAAACTCCGGTTTAAGTGAAAAACTATTTACACTAGCTTTTAAGTTGGTTAAGACAATCATAAACATTTGTTATCATACCCTGCCACTCAAAATCATGTATACATATCTAAAACTGTTAAAATATACAGCTTCTGTATTTTTAAATTTACAAAAAATGATTGAGGAAGCAAAGCAAAATCACTCTCCATTTTGAGCAGTTTCAACAAAAGATGACATGGCTCTCATTTGAATAAAAGTTTTTAATCTCCTATGAAATTGAAAGATGCAAACACTGTTTAGAGAAGCAAAGAAAAAAAAAAAAGAACAAAGACAGTGGTGTCATACAATTTCTAAGAATTTGACAATAGAAGCATACAGGTTTCATCTTTCCTTTCCAATTAAGTAATTGCAATTGGACAACAAGAGACTTAAAGATGTTTATTATAATTTATAAAAACAAGGATAAAAGATGAACCTCTCAGAAGCATCCAATTTGGCCCTTAGTTCGGCTATTTCAGCTTCAGCAGCAGAAAGCCTTTGCTGGCAAGCAGCCTCAGCCTCATTAGCAGCTTTCACCCGTAACTCTAGACTATGTTCATCTAAGGCGTTTTTCAAAACTTCAGCTTGCGAATGAGCTCTATGTTCTGATTCTTTTATCTCCATCACATCTCTGAAGCTCAAAATTCAACAGTTAAGTCATATCAAGGAGGTAAAAAGGCTCAAATGCACGATGAGGAAAAGGTTTGGTGAAACAAAAACAAATTACTTAACTAAATTTGTCCAAATAGTTCAATCTTTAAAGCTTCTAATAGATTTCATCCCAAAATTATGCTTTGCCAAGAATACACAACTAAACCATCATATTGCAAGACGCAAAAGGCTCTAGTGTTTTACTTATTCTGAACTTGTAACGCAAACTCATAAATACGTGATTTGAAAAATTGTTTTCGTTTCTTATCCTTCTTTCTTTCCTTTTTGTTTAGTAGAATGGCATCCTTAAATAAACATACCTTTGATCACAACCTTCCTGGCCATACATGTCCAATATAATTTGCAATTCCTCTTTTTCCTTTTGCAACTTTTCAATCTGCAAGACGAAATCCCCCAGTAACCAATAATAATTTATTCATAGTGAGAGTAGCTTCAAATCTGAGATTTAATAAGTAGGCAACATAGGACCCAAGTTCCAACATACTTGCTAGTAATCTCAATATGCTCTCAAATCTAGTATTCATGACTTTGTTATGTAGACTTCTTGTAGTTAATCCACACTAGAGGTTTTACAAAGTCAGTTAATTGACAATTGATTTTCAACTAATCTACCCTCATCTATATGCAAATACGTTTCCCTAATTGTAATAGCAATAAGAGACAGAAATATGGATAAGTGCGGAGGAGGGTAAAAAACTGAAAGCAAATGAAGCAAAACCAGATGGCATACTATTAGACCCAACTAGATGATGCACACTTGATAGGTTTTGAATTGATGAGGGTAATTTGGTCCAACAAAATCTTGGGGCACAAGGAGTCTGCATAATAAACATCATCATAATTCCTAGCATCAAATTTCAGGAAAGCAACCATGCACCTAATGGAAGGCAATTAGAATTAACATTAGAATGGGCAAACTCACCAGGGCCTTCAGAGATTTGATTTCTGCCATCTGTTCCACACATTTGTCTGCCAAGCACCTTTGTTCATTTGTCTATGTCAACAAGAAAAAATTGGTTAATATCAGAGCAATGAAGATTTCAGTCATCACAGCCTAATAACAAATGCTGAGATGTATTACTTGTAAACTTAAAAGAACTACAGAAGCATAGGAAAACAAGAATGCTTCAGGCATCCAGTTTAAAACTTAGAGAACATAGGTTAAGGGATTTCTAGGTTTAAAAACAATAAAACAAAATAAAATGGAGCAAGAAACAAAATAGTGCAATTAAAGATGTGAGATGTTTGTCATATATCATGCACCTGCAACAAGGAAATCAAAGACATTCTAAAACCAGCCCTGAAGGACGTGCAACTCACAAAAGCCGCCATGCATTCTGCCTTAAGACTTTGACTTTATGTAATCAAGGGAAAATAAGACTGGCATTTCAGAAGTATGGACACTATGTAACAGTTTAAGCTATTAGGTCAAGCAATAATTTAATACATGCTGTTTGTAATAACAATGACTATTAGTATTGGTCTTCATCTCGGTAAGGGCCAGAGGGCCAAATGTGTGTCAAAATAACATTTGAATGCATGACTATTTAATAATAATAATACCTCGAGAGGATCAATTTGATTTATTCAAATAGCTAATGATAGAAAGCATGGAGATAATGACAAGAGGAAACCTTAGTACTCAATGAAACTTTTAGAGACCGAGATTCTTCACGCAATGCAAAGGCTTCATCTGCAGTTTCCTTCCATCGATTCAACTGAGCCTCCATCATTCCCATTTCCTTGGACAAAGCAGAAGCCATCACACGAAACTCTGCTTTAATATCATTTCTTCCTGGAATACATAACAACTTTTCAAACCAGAAGCTCCACCAGATTGCAACTGCAATAAAAACTTGCATAATGAACTAATTCACCTGAATCCTGGACAACTTCTTCCATTTTAAGCTCAAGATCATTTTTTTCAATCATACACTTCTGCAGTTGAAGCTCTAGCTGTTCAATTCTAGATTCAGAATCATCAATGGTGTTCCTTGCTGCATCTGCCGACTCTGCTCTTACATTCACTTCCTTCTCCCTTCGTACGACAAGAGACCTGTCAATCTGAAATTGTACTTTTAAAAGAGCCCAGAAATGATGCCAATGTCTACAAAATGCAAAAAGGCAGAACATCATGGTTTAACCTGCAAAGAATCGGTCAATGCTTTGTATCGTTCCACTTCAACAGTCCAATGCTGGAGTTGATCATTTACTAAATTATACAATCGAGACGAGTGTACATATTTGTCATCATTTAACTCATTCTACACAAGCACAATATAACAATTAGATTCTTAAATGTAACAGAACAAAAACACTCATTTTCTAGACAGCATAAAAGATCAATGGTCTATATAAATAACTTAAAATTTGTGAACCTGAAGATTTTGCAATTGTTTTGACAAGTTCATATTGTCTTGCTGTGCTTCTCCAAGCTCAGAAAGACGGTCTGCAGCCAGTATCTGCGATAGTTGATCAGTAACAATTCCTAATGGGTTAGAGACAGGGAGACCTACATACTCAGAAATATATAGAGAAAACCATCCATAATCAATACCTTCACTTCCTCAATAGAAACCTTCAATTCCTGTAAATCCATTGACTGATCAGCAGGCTTCTTCTCCGGTGACAGACTTCCATTTACTGTAACGGCACCTGGAACCAGTGAATGCATTCCAGATGCTATATCTTTTTCCATCTTCAGACTGACTAGTTTTCTTCTACTTTCCTCGAGTTCAGCCATGCTCTCTTCAAGTTCACCTTTAACCATTAACGAAACAGGCACGTAGTTAATACGCAACCATGAGGTGCCACACCCAAAAAATATGTAAAAATATACAAGTTAGGGGCTTTATAGTTTAGGTGTGCTAAAAATATCAAAAACGAGAAACAGAATAAAACTGAAAATCAAATCCCGCTATTCATGGATGTGTCAAATAGCAATTTTGGCACTGGCTAAGTATTTGCCTGCCAGCATTCTTCTAAATAGCACAGATTTCAATGTAATCTTGATACATTGATATTCGTGGGAAAAGTATGAATTAATGTAATAATTTCTACATACAGATTACAGACATATTTGGATGGAAGCATCTCACAGACCTGCAAGGTGTCGAATCTCAGCTTGATCAACTGAATGGCAGCTCATATGAGTCTGCATTCGATCAGCATACTCTTTATGCTTCAAGTGGAGAATCTCAATCACCTCGTGCAGATTTTTAGCCTCTTCTTTCATCATATCATCAATCTTGGACAACTGGATAATGGCATCTGAGAATCCCAAACATATGACAATCAATGCGAAGTTCCTGATGAAATACTATGTTGAAGATCAATGTTGAAAATGACTAACCTAATTACAGGAAATATAAACGACAAATGATGAATTAATAATTGGACCTGACATCAAGATATCTTCTGACCTTCTGCAGATAGCTTTCCATGCAAAGCCTGGGCTATGCTCTCGGTTTTCACTCTCTGAGCATCAATGGCATCTTCCAAAAATTTCATCAACTCCCTAGAAGATGAGTGGCGCAAGGCAAGGGCCTCTTCGACATATTGGAATATTCCACCTTTGCCACTGCTCTCAATAGAATTCACTTGTAGTACTCTACAGAGAAACATATCCTCCGCAGGACAAGATGGAATTGAATCTAAAGAACACCTTAAGTCAATATAAAAGAATAAACAACCAAAAAAGAAATAATCTTATAAATAATAAACTGCTAAAAGACCTCGTTTCTGATCTTCAGAATCCAATTTTTGTAAAACAGTTGGTCCTCCCCCTGCTCGTACTCCAAGCAGAATCAAATCATCAACCAACTACAAGGCAAAATAACAGCAACATACCCCATCAGACAATCCAAACTACAAAGAACTAAGAGACCAAAAAAAGAGTTTGGTAAATGAAAGGAAAAAAGAAATGGAACTTCAAATTTCACCTGATTCCAGAGTTGGTTCACTGTAATTAACATGTCATCATAAGAAGTTTGATTCTCTTTTAATTCTTTAATTTTGGCTTCAAGACCATGCAACTCATGCTTCTGAGATTCTAGTTTCTGAAGTAGTTTGTGATTCTGGAATTGGAGAACCCCTGCATCGACCTGGACAAAAGAAATCTTATTTACGATATTTCTAATTCACTTAAACTAAATTGGGTAACAAAGACACACATAAATTGCCAATATCATTTCACATCACAATTCTCTACATTAACCTGCATTATGAACAAAGCATCAAGCATCAGATAAATGAAACCCAGATGAACCCGTAGTGTCCGTGCAAAAGTATGTGTTTCAAGTTCCAAGTTTCTGCTTGTGCCCAATTTATATGTATATATGAGAATGTGTCAGCGTTCCCATGTGCGTACATAAACTCACTGAGGTAGTGCTCACTGCTCAACACCAAGACCAATTTGATATTTTGATCTTTCCATCACATTAAAAACTAGAAAACTCACTCCAGCCTCCAGGACCATTGCGAATCATATTTGTTTAATTAAATGTAGCCCCAATTTCCCTATTAATAACAACTATTCAATAGAGTTTCCTTTCAAAAAAAGAATATTTTTTCCACTTTCTAAATTTTAGAAGAATTTTTAAAAAAATCCAAGAAAAAAAACTCAGTATTTGTCTATAACTGATGCTAATCAATTTTCTGAGATTCAAAACCCTAAATTCAATATATACAATCATGCAAGTAATTCTATTAAATTATCTAGCCAAGCAAACATATAATATAGAAAAACTAGAACACTAGACAATTAATCAAGAGAAAAGAGAGAAGAAATTTACAGATTTGTTGTTAGAAGGAGAAGTGGCGGAGTTGCGAGCCATGGCGGGAGAAACAGGGTGGGAATTCAGGTTCGGCTTCTTCTTCACTGGCTCTCTCAATTCTTCTTCGTTTTCCATTTACGACGTCTACTCATATACAGAACTCCGCAAACCCTAAAAATATAAAACGAGAGAGCATGCGTGAGTTTTAATTTGACGAAAATAACGCAAAAGTTGTCGGAAGTTTGAATTCTAGTACGATTCTTGAACATAAAAGACGAAAATGCCCTAAATATTACAAATTTTCAATTTCAGAAATTTCAAAAATTTGTCGTTTTGTACTTTCAAAGCAATGAATTTCTCTTCAACGCCAAGAATCGCTCTGCATTGGAGCGAAATTCATCGTTAACCTAATAAACAATCAAATTCAAGACAGCATCCATTGAAAATTAAGACTTATGTTCGGTACTCGAAATGGAACTTACTTGATTGGAGAGTATCGAAACAACGTACCGCTCGTTTCACGATGACGATTTGGGGGTGGCGGTGGCGGGCGCGGCTGCGGCGTAGCTCGGTTCGCGGCAAAGAATGGAGATTTTGTTTTGAAGGAAAAGAGAACTAAAGAGAAACTGGCAGGGGTTGAAGCGAGTGATACTTATATAAAAATAAAACGGCGTCGTGTCAATGATTAGACCTGGATAAACCAACACTAAAAGTCTAAAACCCAGCCCAGATCATTCTGGGCTTCGTCTAGAATTTAGGCCCATTTCATCCCAGTTGTGGCAGCTACTTTTTGGGTCTCTAAGTAC
>JAXCLQ010000005.1:3602985-3614345 GCA_035584115.1 Cedrela odorata | reverse complement strand
TTACATTATTTATACTTCCATTTAATAAAATTTAACTATCTATATATTTAAAATTTAATTTCTTGTCTATTACTCAACATATCATCAGCTTTTGCCTCGTGAAAAATTTTACCGAGCAATAATTAGGCTCATTCTCTAGCCCTTTCCATGCAGCTTTAAGGATACTTCACAGAATGGAGTTCATGATTAATTCCCACTTTCTAAGCTAGGATTCTTACAATACTGTGTTACTGTTAATATTAGGGAAATTCTGTGCAATATAAACCTGACAAATCATAAAAAGTTTAATTAAGTGGTAAAATAAAAGTATTTGCCTTGGGTTGAAAGCAACACATTTCATACAAATGCAAATACATATGTTAAGAGGGATGAACTGAACATTGACAATTCTAATCAAATTTTGTTTTTATTTTTAAAAAAGAATTTAAATATATTTTATAGACTTAACACGATACATTTATCTTATATCTCTTAACATAAAATTAAAAATAAAAAATAAAAAATTTAAAATTATTAACGTAAAATTTAAAAAAAAATTATATAAAATATTTAAAATATAAATATAAAATTGAAACAATTAATATAAAATTTAAAATTTAAATGTAAAATTTTAAACGATTCACATAAGAATTAAAAATAATTATTATTATACATATTTTATTTATCCTTAAAAAGATTATTATTGAGTATGAGCTCTAATTACTTGACGTCATTTCTACTCAAAATTAAAATATATGATAATTACAGTGTCGGTAATTAATTTGTAGGACGAATAGCACTATGAATTCTAATGATGAACGGTCGGTGAAAAGTTGAAATATTATTAGAAAAATTTGATCCCCAACTACCAAAAGGTACTACATTTCTTTATGGCATGCTTCCTCGATATTAATTTATGTCAGCATCATTCAGAAATCAGTCTTTACTCAATGGCAACATCCAACATTTGAGAAATGGTGGGACTTGTTTTAGTTATTCTAGCTACCAACCAATCTATAATACTATAATTATTTGTGGATCTAAATTTACTTGGAGTTTTTTAGAAATCAGAGTGTTGTAATTTTGTAATTATCGTAAAATAAAATTGTTAAATATTAAATAAAAATTAATAAAAATATTGGTTATTGATTATGTTAATATGTATTTAAAATGTTAATATTAATGTTAAATTAAATCTAACAAATCTAGCATATTCATTATTATTATTATTATTTAATTACAACCCTGTATTACTTCTGTGGATGCTTGGATCACTAGAGAATTCTGAGTCCCTAAAGTGATGGTGATAGCCTTCCACTACTATCAATTTACTCTATAAATATAGACTAACAATAGTGAGTCTTTGAGTAGTGAACAAAGAAGAAAAAAATCCATGGCTAAATTTCTTCCAATCTTTTCTTCCGGATTCCTCTTTCTCTTCTTCTTCTTCCTCTTCCTCTCTTCCTTTACCAAAATTCAAGTCACTGCAGAAAAAAACCAAGGCTATGCCAGAACCGTGGACAGAAAACTAATGGGTTTGAAGAAAGAAAAGCTAACCCATTTTAAAATTTACTGGCATGACATCCAAAGTGGCCAAAACCCGACTTCTGTCTCAGTAGTAAGGCCACCAGCAAATTCATCTGCTACTGGTTTTGGCATGATAAATATGATTGATAATCCACTGACAGAAGGGCCAGAAATTCGGTCAAAAATGGTCGGAAGAGCACAAGGGTTTTATGCTCTAGCTTCACTGGAAGAAGTTGGGTTGTTAATGGCCATGAATTTTGCTTTCATGGAAGGCAAATACAATGGCAGCAGCATAACTGTGTTGGGAAGAAACACAGTGTTTTCAAAAGTTAGAGAAATGCCAGTAATTGGAGGCAGTGGACTTTTCAGATTTGCTAGAGGTTATGTTCAAGCTAGAACTCACTCATTTACTCCCAAAACTGGGGATGCCACAGTTGAGTATAATGTTTATGTGTTGCATTATTGATCTTTCTTCTTCTTCTTTAATTTAAATAATTAGATTGTTAAATTCTCTGTTTTTAATTTTTGTGGCAGTTGATAGCTTTCAATATCTCAATTATGTTGTTGGGCACACTTTTATTTACTTTAAGCAATATGGGGTTGGTTTTCTTTGCTGGCTCTGTCTTTTACTTACAATTGTTGTGTGTTATCACATTTGATTTTTACTTGACATATTGATTACTTTACCTTGAATAACTCCAATTATCAATCAAATTATGCTCAGTACTATGCTATTTTTCCTCTCCTTGAATAACATCATGAATTCTAAGTCTAATTTTATTTAATAAGATTTGAACATCTATCTTTAAAAAAAAAAAAAATTACTCTCATATATAATACCCAAATATTAATTTTCACAAAAAAGACTCAAATTTTTTATTTAAAAAAAAAAATAAAAGAGAGCATTATTAACCACTCAAATTAAGGAAAAAAAAACGGGTGGCTATAAAGAAAACTTATAGGGACACCATTTTGTGCCTTACCATTTGGTTTGATTGTACATCTTGCCATTATGGATATGGAAGAAAATAATGCAAATGCGTATTGGCAATTCCTTGGGTTTCTGCAGACAAATAAGGCTAGTGCCCATAATCTAATTGATTCCACTCACTAAACTATTTAATGGGATCTATGCATTAGAAGAATCCACCTAATTGATTAATTGATTAGTGGAATGAAAATTCGACTAAATGGCATCCACCACACTTGTTTTTCTTAAAGAGAGAATAACATTCGGGTACCTAAATTTTTTATTTTTTCACCAATAAAATATAATGTATTTATTTATAACAAATATGCCCATAAACCTATTAAGCTTAACAAAATATTATTTGATAGGAAGTTAACATTATCTAGAATTGTTATCGTCAAAATTTAATATTATAAAGATAAATTTCTTTTTTTCTCTTCGAATTCCACTTCGTCTATGTATAAATTAAAATTTTAAAAAATAATTCTTTAAAATAGACAAAAATCTATTTTTTGACCTCTAATTTTCATGGCTAGAGATTAAATTGAATAATTATTTTTTAAGGGCATAAAAATAAATAAATAAATTTAATGAAGATAATAGAATAATCTATTACAAGTAAATAAATTATGTCATTATTTATGACAATGTAAAATCTCATAAACTCAACTATTATTATCCAATAAATAATTATATAAGAGATACTTATTAAATAATTATTTATTTTATTATTTATTACAACACTTTTAATAAATAATTTTTTTTTAATAACATCACGTTATTTTTTTTATTATATAATTATTCAGGTGAATTAATATGCACTAGACTCATTTTAGTATGATTAATTTATAAGTTTTGAAATTTCTTCACCTAATTTAAGGCGTTCTCTTGTATGAATCACTCAACAATCACCACATTTCTTAAATTCAACATCACCTTGTGTATTTCGAAACACACACTACGCAATACAATAAATTTAATTATTAGTTAAATGTCCAATATGAGATGAAAGCAACCAAATTTCTTCTCCTTTAATTTCTTGAATCATTTATTTGTTATTGATGTAACTACTTCTTTGGCATCTAGTTTCAATAAAATTAGCTTCGAATTTTCTTAGATTATGCCACCAAATACAAATCTATGGTTCCTAGTCTATTTGGCTCAATAAATTACTAGATAAGGCCACCACGACCAATAAAATGATTCACTAACTGAACTTTCTTTAGCCTAGAAAATGCATTATCATACAAAATTGACTATATATAATACGCTGCCTGATGAATGTGAACATGGTTTGGGTACATATTCCCAAACACATATACTAGAACTTTGTTTTCATGGAAGGAAAATAAAACGACAGCACGTTAACGATGTTGGGGAAGAACAACCAAGGTGTTTTTGCCGGTGAGGGAGATGCCGGTGATAAGCGGAAGTGGGCATATTGATTAATGTGATGCGATGCATTATTGATTAATTGATACTAGGTTTTTTTTTTTAAAAAAAAAATTTGGTTGAATTAATATTTGTTATTTATCTCATGTTGGTATATGATAACTGTAAGGGTCTCACATATTTGCTTGTCCAGATCTAGCTAGTAAATCCGTAGCCGCAAAGTGAAAGGCACCATTGTGACTTAAAATGGTAAGGTTGTTTATGATTCTATGAGTGTGACAATTGAAATATAGATTATGTCTCCTTTTGCCATACCTGTAATGTCTTAAAACCCTCTTTAAGGGGATAGCTTGGTGCTTCAGAAAGGCCTTATCTATCAACACTTCGGGGGCATTGCTGTGTTCTCCTCCGCCTTTAGATAAATAGAAATGTGTTGCTTGTATAAATGATTCAAGCTTGATTATATTATTCGGATATGTTGTAACGCTTGTTTATTCAATGCTTGTACGTTATTGATAGCTTGTATGCTTGTGACCATTTTATCAATAAAACCTCAGATTGTATTGCATTACGTTATTTACTTGTTTTATACTCTTAGCTTTCTTTTATAGACAACTAACCATTTTGAGTTTGCTGCGTATTAACCTGTTTAAAACTGACTTGCTAGTTTGATCGTGCTAGTGAGTGCCGTACGAGCATAAATCTCAACTAAGAGAAAGTCGGCTCGTAATAGTTGGTATCAGAGCTCAAGGTTGTGGTGATAGGGTCTACAAAAGTTATCTCCTTAAGAACAACTCGATTGAATGTTCTAGATAAAAAAATGAGCGAGTTAGAGGACCATTAATGAGTTTTAGAAGCGGTATAGTAGAGAAAAAACTCGTTTGATACCGAAGACTTGAGACAAATTCTGATGTTATTAGAGTCCTTGAGTTCTTGGGTGAGCATACGAGAAACAAAAACCATTAACTTTAGCTTTGAGTCGTTTAATGGGGGGATGTTTTTAAGAGTTGGAAACACAATTTGTAAATACGCAAGCAAGGATATCCGAGATAGTGGAAGAGTATCGCAATGCGATGAGCATATTGCAGGAACGACTTGAGAAAGTGGTCACAAAGACAAACCTCACTACTAATATCCTTGCAACTAAGTCGAGAGCCGCTCCGAGATTAGAATACATTCGATTGAATGTATTGGAACCAAAACGCTATTGAGGGACCCAAGACGCCGAAGTGCTTGAGAACGTTTGTTTAACATCGAACAATACTTTCAGAATGTGAAGGAAAATTCTGAAGACACCAAGATGATCTTAACTTCCTTGTACTTGTTCGAGGATGGCAAATTATGGTGAAGGACTTAAAATGAAAGCTAAAGTTCCTCCCCGAAAATGTTGTATACCTTGCTCGAAGGCAATTACATGAATTGACTCGAAATTGGGACAGTTTGCAAGTATGTAAAGAAATTCTCGGATTTGACGTTATATATTCTACATGTGATCGAGCAAGATTGATTGTTTTACTTGATGGAAAGCCTTCAATCTTGGGCATGAAATGAGTTACGATGACAAAGGGCGTGAGATGCCCTATTTACACAATTAGTCGCTGATAAGACTGCTAGACCACTCATATGTTGACTCCCAACCAAAAAAAGTTATTATCCATCTCAAGAGAGAAAGAGAATGGGAGCGAGAAGTCAAGAAATTGAAGCTCTAACAAAGGTGGGGGAGCGACCCAAGTGAGTAAAACCGAACTTCCCAAAGAAATCACCATCGTTAATGGTGTAAGGAAGTCGAGAAGAAATGTTATCTCATTGGTGATACGATGGCCGCATAGAGCCATTGAATGCCTCGAAAGGGCAAGATTAAGTACTATGACAGTTAAAAATGAACTGCAAGAAACATTTGAAAAAGTAATCAAGAGATAAAAGAGACGGACCACATGGTGGCACTGTAAATATGGAACGCTTTGAAGGAGCTATTCAAAAAGACAATAAGGTAAAAAAAAAAACGACCTTTTTTGTAAAATTGATACTCACACTCACCTGCGGATGCTCTTAAAAGAGAGGTCTCAGGTCTGAGTAGTGGGGGAGATGAACTCCATAGAAATGTGCCAGCTTCAGGCTGGACCTACTGAGTGACAACTCTAAAAGACCTCAAAAGAGAGCCAAAGGGGCAGATTTTGTCTAGTGGTTATGCAACGGTTGTGACTCGATAACCGGGTGGGCCTACGCGGTAGTGGGTTGTGACCGCGCCTAGAACCAGGACCGTTAGATAATAACGGTTGTGACTTAATAAGCTAGGGCGGGTCCGTGTGTGAATAGGTTGTGACCTCACCTAGGGTAGGGGTCGTTACGTAAGGAAGTGTTATGGTGGATATAGGGGCCACCCATAACTTCATTTTGCTTCAAGAGTGAAGCGTCTTGGGCGAAAGCTTGAGGAGAATATTGGCTGCATGGAGGTGGTCAACTCTAAAAGCCTTACCCAAGAACGAGTTGGCAAAGCAAGTGCAGATGAAAAATTAGCACTTAGGAAGGTTAAGTAGACCTTATTGTTTTGCAGGTAGATGACTTTGCTACCATCGCAGGAAAGGACTTTTTATTGGAGAAATGCGCTATCCCGTTTCACCTACAGGTAACTTGTTGATCAAAGGAGAAAAACTCGCTAAGATGCCGGCCAAAGTCAAGCAACTGATAGAGGCAAATTTCTTATCTGCACTTCAATCCAAGAAGGGGATTAAGAGATGAGGATCTTCTTTCATCACAATTTTTGTCGCAGAGGAGAAGAGAAAAAAAGAGTTGACTCCATCAGAGATTGCGGATATCTTGTTGGAGTTTTCTGAGGGGATGTTAAATCAACGATCCAAGACTTTGACAAAATAGAACAATTGGTCACCAGACGGATGGTGTCCGAGGCGAATACACTTTTGTACACTTTCACAGAAGAACTCAACCAAAACTAGTTGAACTTTAGAAGTGAGTAGATGAACTACTGGGGGCTAACTTCATTAAGCCATCAAAATCACCGTTCGGAGCTCGACTGTTGTTCTAAAAGATGCAAGATGGGAGCATATGGTTGTGTTGACTAGAAAGCTCTCAGCAATTTGATGACTGCGTTATTTATCTCGTTCCGCCAATAACAAAAATTGTTTGATCAATGGAGTTTAACAAGATACTTCAAAAAACTGGATTTGTGGTTAGATTACCATCAAGTGAAGTTTGCTGAAGGGAGGAATGAACCAAGAACCACATGTATCATCGGTTTATAGTGGTTTATTGCGATGATTTCGTGGTCCACAATGTAACTTTGGAAAACGCCGACAAGTGTAGAAGAGTTACAATCCTTCCTTGAATTGGCTAAACTTTATCGGTGAATCGTATAGGGGTACTGAAGGAAGGTTGCACCTTTAACCGAGATATTGAAGAAAGATGTAATGTGAAAATAGTATGAACAGTGTAGAGGAGTCTTCGACAACTTGAAAGAAGCCATGGTAAGAAATTTGTTTCTTAGCCTGCCAGAGATAAATAAGACATTTGAAGTGTAGACCGATGAATTTGACTTCACATTAGGGGAAAGTTTTGTCACAAGAAAGCCACCCCATAGCTTATGAGAGTTGAAAGTTGTCAGAAATGGAGCAAAGATACACTAATCAAGAGAAGGAACTTCTAGTTGTGTCACGTTGTTTGTTGATTAATGAGCAGACTGAGAAAATTAATGGGATGTTGGAAGAGTATTTGCGTCATTTTTGTCAATATCAACCAGAAAAGTTAGGTGCAATTACTTGAAGTAGTGCAATTTCACTTCAATGCTAGGGAAAGGTTCCTCGGGCAAAAATGAGATAATAACTACTTTTACTCCACATAGTCATGAAGTATAGAGGAAAAGAAACCAGTTGAGAGAAAGCTGAAGAATTTGAGCAGTTTCAACACAAGATTGAAGACTTTAAGATAGTGTCATCGTCGAGGATGTCGATAAATTAGGTAAGGGAGGATGTAAGGGCCTCACATATTTGCTTGTCTAAAGCCAGCTAGTAAGCTCATGGCCGCAAATCGAAAAGCACTATTGTGGCTTGAAATTGTAAGGCTATTTACGATTTCAGAGGTGTGACAACTGAGACATGGGTTATGTCTCCTCTTGCCACACCTATAATGTTTTAAAATCTTCTTTAGGAGGGATGGCTCGGTGCCTCAAAAGGGCTTGTCCATCAGTACTTTAGAGGCATTGCTGTATATTCCTCTACCCATAGATAAATAGAAATGTGCTGTTTGCATGAATGATCCAAACTTGATTGTATTGTCCAGATATGTTGTAACGCTTGTTTAATTAATACTTGTACGCTATTGATAGCTTGTATGCTTGCGAATATTTTATCAATAAAATCTCGTATTGTGTTACATTACGTTACTTATTTGTTTTCTACTCTTGACTTTCTTTTATAAATAACTAACCATTTTAAGTTTACTGCATATTAACCTATTTAAAGTTGATTTACTAATTTGATGTGTTAGTGAGTACCGTACAGATGTAAATCTCAACTTAAAAAAAATTAGATCGTGACGACAATGTGGAACCTGTGTTTTCACTTTCTTTCAAAACCTCGCAAGATTGACAGAATGGGATCATAATTTAGAATTCCCAAGTAGTTTTGATAATGGAATTTGGCAAGAGGGGCCTGTATGTTATTGTCCATATGTTATTGGTCCCTTGAATTTGTCCGTACACTGCCGCTTGTTGAATTTGTTGTGTGGTGGTGATGACATGAGGGTCCAGCTAACCTTATGAATCACCATGGCCCATTTTCATGATGATCATGATGACGATGAATGTTTGTTTGATGCTTGACGAAGAAATTAGGCCCAACAGACTACTAGTCTTTTTCAATGTATTTATATACTATTCACCACCACATTAAACAATCTCATTTAGTATGTAGTGGGTTGGTAACTATAATGACACAAAAATTTCTTTAATAATTTTCACCAACTTTTAAGATTTAATCACACTATTTCTCATCATTATATATGCAGTTGGAAACAACCTAGTACTTCCAAATTACATACCCTCATACTCATAAGACATTATACTATCATAATATTTTATTTTGTCCATGGCCAGATTTCAGTTCATAATCTTCTCCTTTCTCTCTTTCACCTCCATCTCTTTAATTTCACCAGCAGAAAATCATGAATTTGCAGACAATAGATTTTCTGGTTTCATGACAGAAAAGTTTACCCATCTTCGTTTTTTCTGGCATGATATTTTGTCTGGCAGTAACCCGACTGCAATCCAAGTTGTTCCACCAGTTGCTAACACATCTACAGCTTTTGGCATAATGAATATGATCGATGATCCCTTAACCGAAAGTTCTGAATTAAACTCTAAGCTGGTAGGAAGAGCACAAGGGTTTTACGTGTCAGCATCGCAAGAAGAAGTTGGATTGTTAATGGCTATGAATTTTGCTTTCCTTGAAGGTAAATATAATGGTAGCACAATCACCGTGCTAGGAAGGAACATGGTATTTTCAAAGGTGAGAGAGATGCCGGTGATCGGAGGAACGGGGGTTTTCCGATTTGCTCGAGGGTATGTTCGGGCTAAAACTTACAATTTTGATCAAAATACAGGAGATGCAACAATTGAGTACAATTGTTATGTGTTACATTATTGATAATTTTGCTTCTGTTTTGAGATGATGGCTTACTAGTTTCAATAATGTTGCCCACCTTTAATAATTATTTTTAACATAATAAGCAACAATTTTATTTTTATTAGAGGAAATTAGTTAATACCTTTACTTTATAAGCTGTCTACTAAATCATTTGTTATGATATTATTAAGAATTTTTTTTTTATAAAATACAAACATCTGAGTTGAATAATAATTGATTAGTTTGATATTGATGCATATTTCAAATTTAGCTTAAAAGATTTCTAATTGCATACTTTAAGTTTTAACATAAACAAATGGTTTTACAAGTTTAAAATTTGCCTTCTATTAATACCCTTTAGAACACAATAATCACTTCTTACTCTAGCAATGCTAAAAATTAAGGAAAGTTTTCAAGAACAAACTTTGTGTATAAAAATTGGAAAGGGAACCATTTCTATAATTGGCAGCTTTGGAATCTCTATTACATAGTTATGAGAATGGCTACAACACTATGGCAATAATAAATTTTGATAGCATTTAACACACATCCTTTAAACCTTATAAATTGCCATTTATTAGTGATAGTTCTATATTTTTAGAATTTACGAAAGTGTCATTTCACCTTCACGAATTTATTATAAACATCCCAAACTTATAAATTATTTCAAACTTGCTTTTACCAATGATAAAAAAAATATATGATAAATTGGTATCAAAATTATTAAAACTCCTACATTCAAATCCCTTAATATGCCACACAAAGAGGTTTCTCCTTCTTCAATGCACATGTCACCACTTTACCTTATAGCAATCTACAATAGTATACTATTAAAAAAGAGTTTAGAATATGCAATAATATTATGCATATCTCTTTCATTTGTTATTCTCATATGAGTCATAAAATAGATAAAGCTAAGCAAAAGTGACAAAAGGACCACCATCTCCTTTACAACTTTCCCAATAACATGTTCCTCCTTTTCTAATTTTTCTTCTTCTCTTCACTAAACCCTAGCTTTTTTTTTTTTTTCTCTATTATTCTTTCTCATCTTTCCATATTCTAGTCTGTGGTCGGTGGCACGTGGCGCGTCAGCATTGGTCCATACTCTTTACAGCTTCAAATCTCATCCATTAAAAATTCTCCCCACCTTGGAAGTATCTTGATTCATCGTCAAAGCATTTCTTAAGGGCTAAGGAGCATTTCATAAATGGAAAAGATCACTTTTTACAATTGGGCAAAATAAAGTGATAAAGGGGATTGTAGAGTTTCATCTTTTGAACTTAAGATGTATCTATTAGAATGTTGATGTTGTCAAGAACATGTTTTATATAGAATCAAAATATTTTAGTGTCTAAATATATATGATATAAAATAAAAGTAGAAAGTTGCAGTTGGCAAAGAGCCAACATCGAGGTGCTAAATCTTCCCGTCGATGTCTACAATTGGATTCAAAGAAGCTTACGCCTCGGGCAATTTGGCAAATAAAAAACTACATTCCATCCATGAATTGGACAAATTTCTCACTGACAGAACAAAAAGGAGTTACTTCTATTAGAAGGATTAAGATTAATTAAATTCATGAAAAACTTTTTTGTTATTTAAAATATACCCATTTTGTAACTTTTTCTTCGATATTAAATTTGCCTTAATCATAGCAAATTGTGTGAAGAAGATACCCCAATTATTCATTTCTATTTTCTCATGTACAAGGAAATCTTTTGAGCTATAGTGTTTTATGTTACCTAGATGTGCCTTTATTCCAAAATACGTATCTTTTGTGTTTATTGAACCATTTAGAATGCTTCAACTAATCCCTTCTCTTTTTTTCTTTTGTCAATTATTTCAGTAGATTCTCT
>JAXCLQ010000005.1:3561582-3600116 GCA_035584115.1 Cedrela odorata | reverse complement strand
TAATTGGAATAAGCTCAATACCAAATAGACCCTAAAATTTTAAATATTTGATACAATATGAATTAGTCAATATTTTTATGATATAGTTATAAATAAAAATATAAAAATAAAATAAAATCTCAACTACATAGAGTTTATAGAAGAAAATATCCTTATCGGTACAATATATCCATTAAAAATTCAAAGCACACGTATTAAAGATTATTTTTGTACTTACGTGTTGACATTACACGAGTATTAAATTTATAATTTAATTATAATTATAAGTTTTGCATTTCATATTATTAATTTATTTTTGTACATGACAAAATATTACAATGCAATTGGTGTGTTTTTATTATGTACTAAACTTTTCTATTGTAATACTAAACATTTTAAATTTACCTCATAAATTAAGAATTTGAGATAAAAAAATTAAAATATATAACAAAAAAATTAAAAATTATAAAAAAATTAAATAGCTATATCGTGCATTCGTTACAATAGCCCGTCTCAACTTGTAATATTAGAGTGTTGGTAGAATGTTTGTCTTTTATTAATATGGTAAAAATTATTAAAATTTATTAATGCAAGTCTTAAATATGAATTTTAAGGGAAAACAATAAATGATATTTGATACATTTTTATTTGTTAACATGTTCACCTAATTCATAATTGATGAATTTTAAGGATAAAGTTAGATTTATAATTATTTTAATAAATTAAAATATTTATTTTTATTTAATAATGAATATTAATTATTTACTCATTTTTAATTCAAGTTTGTATAATATACTTTTAGAGTTGTTAAAACATCAATTCTATATCTCGCAATTATAAGGTAAATTTATGTTATACTTCAAATGTTGTAAGAGAGAAACTAATACATTTTAACTATTAAAAGAAGAAGAAAAGAAGAAGCAATCCTACGAATGTTAATGCCTACACATTAAATTATTAATTCCAAAATGGTGGAACCTTTTCTTTTTGGTCATTCTAGCTAACAAAGCTCTATCAACCAATCTAGAATACTATAATTCTTTATGGATCTAGATTTAATTTAAGAGTTTCTTTAACATCAAAGAGTTATAATTTTGTAATTATCATAAAATAAATTAATAATTATGTAATTATTAATTGAATTGGTTAATACAAAAAGTTAACCTATTAAATAAGTGTCTAATATTAATATCAAATCTAACATAATAATTATTATCATTATTATTTTATTACAAACGTATATAATTACCCCTGTGAATGCTTAGATGACTAGAGAATTTTGAGTCCCTAAAGTGATGTTGTTAGCCTGCCATTCTCCCTTTTACTCTATAAATATAGAGAAACCATTGTGAGTCTGACTAGGTACCAAATGAGAAAAGAATCCATGGCTAAATTTCTTCCAATCTTTGCTTCCCAATTCCTCTTTCTCTTCTTCCTCCTCCTTTATTCCTCCACAAAATTTCAAGTCAGTGCAGAATTCGAAAAAAACCATGGCTATGCCAGAACCATGGACAGAAAACTAATGGGTATGAAGAAAGAAAAGCTATCCCATTTTAAAATTTACTGGCATGACATGCGCAGTTGCCAAAACCCTACTTCTGTCACAGTTGTGAGGCCACCAGCAAATTCATCGGCTACTGGTTTTGGCATCATAAATATGATCGATAATCCACTGACAGAAGGTCCAGATATTAGGTCAAAAATTGTGGGAAGAGCACAAGGGTTTTATGCTTTTGTTTTACCGGAAGAAATTGGGTTGTTAGTGGCCATGAATTTTCCTTTCATGGAAGGAAAATACGATGGCAGCAGCATAACTGTGCTGGGAAGAAACACAGTGTTTTCAAAAGTTAGAGAAATGCCAGTAATTGGAGGCAGTGGGCTTTTCAAATTTTCTAGAGGTTATGTTCAACCTAGAACTAACGCATTTAATCTCAAACTGGAGATACTACAGTGGAGTATAATGTTTATGTGTGCGTATTATTGATTTTTTTATTATTTAATTTTAGTAATTAAACTGTTAAGTTCTCTGTTTTAATATATCATAATATGATCCAAAAATAAAACTTACCTAAATTAAAATTAATTATAATTCAATTCAAATATCTATTCTTAAAAATAAAAAAAATTTACTCTCTTATAATACAAAAATATCAGCTCTTACAGAAAAAGATTTGAATGGCCTATTTGAAAATTAGAAGAGTGTATTATCAACCACTCAAATTAAGGATAAAGAAAATGGGTGGCTATAGAGAAAACTTATAGGCGGATCATTTTTTGCTTTACAGTTTGATTTGGTTGTACATCTTATCATTAGGGATACCCAAAATTTCAAAATCGAGAAGCTGAGAATTGATCTCTCTCTCTCTCTCTCTCTATCTTCACCGGAAAGTGGCTTCTAGACAGGTTCTGGACTTTAACTTTATTTGTTCCATCAATTTCCCGTTTCTTAGTATATTTGAAGACTTTGGGTAGAATGACTTTCTAAAAAAAAACTAAAAATTTTGACAATTTTATCAAAATGTTTTACTTCAATTTGGATGCTAAGGACCCTCACTTAAGGAAAGTGAGAATAACGGAATTCACAAGCACAATTCGAAGGCATGCATTTCAAGTCAACGCTAGTGTTCTATCTCAAATGATTCACATGTCCGAGGGTGGCATCATTTAACCAGCCTGCATTTTCCAGCCATTAGAGGCATGTCGAGTGATATTCAAAAGCCCAGACTTGATCGAGGTAGATAATAAACCAGTTCAACTTGGATTTCACAAGCGAATTCTTCACTTGATCGTCTCCTACAACTTCAATGCCCATTCTAGATGCTTTTCATAGATGGCAATGAAGATATGTGGTGGATGCAGAGCATAATGGAGGGTAGGAGGCTTGACTTGGTGGCATGAATTTTGAATGAAATGATAAGGACAACTATGACAAAGGCGAGCCATTTGCATTATGGCTATGTAATCACAAACATTATCCGTAAGAGTTCTCTTTGGATATATGCGAAGGTAGACGCCATCAAACCCTCGGTTGCCACAATGTTTCAGAGATCACGCTCTGACACATGCATTATGAGTAGAATGTAGACAAGAAGTGGGTGTTTCAAGCCTATTATAGGCATTTAGCACCTGGTAGAGGCCAAGAGAAGCTTGTGGAGCAACTGGTAGATGACCTTGTACCTTGGGCACCCGCAGATGATTTACTGGTACTAATAGATGTGTCTAAGGCATCTGCATCGACACTTCCATTAGCTCAGACAGCGTTGGCATCTCAATCACCTCCTCTCTCAGCATTGATGATTATTTTTGAGGATATACAAACTAAGATGATCGCGATTGAAGAGCGGGTGGACACCGCAATGATTAATTTCGATGAGCGGCTCATCGGTCTTAAGACTATGGTCACTACCAAGATGCACAAGATAAAGGATTATTTAGGTTAGACTGATTAAGGCATCACACAACTTGTCCAATTTGGCCTTGAGTTTAGCAACGAAACTAGGCGTATCATGTAAAGTTTGGCCAGAGTCTCCACACCAGCACCACCATATCGGGGACCCATGACATCTTTATCTGCACCTCGACCACCTCCACCTAAGTACCTGCCACACTCTATTCTCATACTTACTCAATCAATCATGATTACATAATGCTACATCATTTGCCCATAACGTATTTGCATCAACAATCTAAATATCCACTCAATGTTATATCATTTGTCACACTCTCCATACATAATTTTTATACATAAGAACTTAGCCTTAATATTTCAAAATTCAGGCACAAAACTACATTAATATTACATGATTCTTAAATGTTTACAATTTTTTAATTCCTTACATATACAAAGGGTTATTTATATAACTAGTTATTAATCTTATAATTACTCTATTAATTACATATATAACCAAAATTTTTATTTACGCCTAACTAATCTTGCACGCGTCCTTTGTCACTTTTATGTACTATTCTTTGAAAAATAAATACTTAAACATATTAATATATTTTCAAACTTTTCAATTACACAGAAACCAATTCATAGTACAGATATTTTCAGAATGTCTCAATCAGTTAGTGTCATCTGCACCCACTGTGACCCGGATCCAAAACGTAATCACGTATTTTGCTTAAAGCGGATACTCTTTTTATTTCGAACATAATAGAAATGTGTATAGCACATTAAACAGAATTCTGAATAGCTTACAAGTTCCACTTTTGACATGAGACCCAACCAAGTCGAAATAAACATTAATTAACGACTAGAGCCATAAAATCATTTTCATTTATAAACATTCACATATCGATATCATTTTCAATAATCATTTCATGAATTTGATATCAGCATATAAAACATTCAAAATTCACAATTTTCATATTATTTTCAAACACATGCTCAGATATCATATTATTTCAAAAGCAGTAAAAATACATGTACGATTTACTTTCTATTTAATTAATCATTAATGATCCGCCTGCCTAATTTGTCATTTTCTTGGATTCTCGTAGCCTAATATCATAAATACATAAATTATGTATTCTACTATTTAATTAATCAACATAAATGTTTTAAATGTAATATTCATGAAATAACAGGTACAAAATTCCTTAGTTTGACACATATAATTTTGAGAGGCTAACTATCTAAGATCATTTACCCGATTTTCGATAATGAATTCTCATAGTTAACTTATTTTAATTTACATTTTCGACTACTCAAAATTTACATATTTTCGTCTAAGTAAATAAATGCGGTTTTGATATAAATTGTAGTAAAATACTGTTCATGGCGGAGTACTACAACAATTACTATTTATATCAGATTTATTGTAGCAACAATTACTATTAAGATCAAAGGTACTGTAACAAATAAATATTGTTCAGATTAAAAGCACTGTAATTAATTCATATATATTGTAGTATATTCAAAATTACTGTTTATTTGAAAGAAAAATACTCAAATTTCTACCCACAAACACTTCAATAAATGTCAATTCAACAAAATATTATATTTTCTACTTCAATTCAACATAATTTAACTTTTTTTTTTAACGTAAAATCAAGTGTAAATTTCTTAGATAAATAGTAACTCTAATTTCAATTCATGTTTAAAATCGAAAATTCAAGCTTCTAACGAGTTAAATAGCTTACCAGTAACTGAAATTTAAAAGAAATTCGGTTGAATTTGAAGTAATTTGACCAATATTTGAGAGAGAGGGAGAGGTAAATTTTGCTGGATTTTGAAAGAGAGAGCACGAAGAAGAAGGCATATTGGAAAGGAAGAAATGACCAAAATTTATTTTATTTTGATATGTTAATTTTCAATTAGACCTATATGCTTTTTAAAATTTTGAAAATAGTTTAAAAATTTGAAAAACTTTCATTTTAGTCCCAATTAAAAGTCCAAAATTAATCCAAGCACTATTTTCTTAATTCAAAATCCACTTATAATCCAACTTTATAAAATTAATTTTGAGTCTAAATAAATTTTTAGAATTCACAAAAAAATTCTAAATCACATGAAATTTTAATTAAACATATAAATCAAATTATTCGATTAAATATTTTAAATACTGTGAATGCTACAGTTATAAATTTTTAAAATTGTAGACGTTACACTACCAATCTCCATGCGCTTATGTCTCGTCTCATCTTGTGGAATTAGATGTAGACAGCAACAGCTTCGATGATATTCTAAGATGTCTATAGCTCTAGGTTTTTGTTTATGACTCATGTTTATGTCCTACTTGTAGATTGTTATGTTTTTAGTTGTTTTGTTTAAATAAATTATATTGATGATTTAGTAATTAATGAAAATTTCTATGATTTCATGTTTGCTTGAATCTTTACATATTATTTCCTTATTTGATTGCTAAAAAAAGGGAGAGAAATGAGCATGATAATTGAAATCTAAATTGGAAATATAACAAAATTTGAGCATGATAATTGAAATCTAAATTGGGGGAGAAAGATAATCTTTTAGGAATAACAAAAAGGGGAAGAAAGGATAAAATTTGACATTGAAATAAAAAGAAACTTCGTAGACCTTAAGGGGAAGAAAACTTGACTTAACTATTCTAAAGGGGGAGTTAAATACCTTAATTGATTTAAATCCTTAAAATGTACTTTGTTTTGTCATCATTAAAAATGGAAAGATTGATGATATCATATTAGTAATTTAAAATATAAAATTGATGATATTATGATATGTAAGTGTGTGTTTTCGATGATGACCAAGTTTATTGTAATGTCAAATTAATTTATGAATAATAAAATGGATTTAGATATGTTAAGAATGGAGAAAATTGTATATGAATGTACTTGTGAGTGAATTAAATAATTTTCTGTGATAAGTTTATTATTTAAGCTTATTAGTATTGATACTTGAAACCAAATGATCGATATTTTTGCTCAACGAATCGATACCCTAATCTCACGGATCGATACATTTGAAGAATGTTGATACTTGAAAGTTGAGAGATCGATATCTTACAAAGATAGAAACCTTAGGTGATTTCACCAAGCCAAACAAATCGATACTCGGAGGATGCAGATTGATACGTTTAGAGAAGAACGATATCAAAATTCAAAAGATCGATACTTCGCAATTCCAAAGAGTTGAGAAATAATTATAGAGTAAACTAGATTGATATATGAGCTAAACAGATTAATACTTGTAATTCCAGAGAATTAAAAAATATTTACGAAGAGAACCAGATCGATACTAGAGCTAAAGCGATTGATATGTTGTATTTTAGAAAGTTAAAAAATAATTACGATGCAAACCAGATTGATACGTAAAGTGAACGAATTGATACTTGGGATTGAAGATCAAATCAGATTCAAAATTTGGCTCAAATAGATCGATACATTTGTAATACTTATATACTCGGAGATGTTACCGGTAGGTGACGGATCCATACCATTACCTTAAGTCTCTCTAATAATTTGAATGCATGTACAAAAATAAGAAACCATAATAATAAAAAACACAATACTTGTATTTCATAAAGGTAGGATGTCCTACCGTAAATTGAAAATAAAAATAATACTTTTGATATTTACAATATTTAACACAATACAATTCATACTAAAATTTTATGCATGACTTTAATTTACAACTCTATCTATACTACATATGATTCTTTCTACATGATGGACTCACGGTGCCCTAGTGACTGCAGCGTTTACCCTTATCCTTCGTCTGGTCTCTGTTGTACTGAAATTTATATTCTACTCTTTCAAATTTCCTAACTAACCTACAAAACTAAGAGGTGAGAAGGATGTGTCCTAAGGACCTAGTGAGTGGATATCATAAAGTAAAAAAACAAAATATAGATGGGGAGTAAGAGTATAAAAGATAAAATATAACATCTCGTAGTAAAGTTAAAACTATTCATTTAATAACCAACAAAGTAATATAAAAATTTTCATGTACAAAATTTATGGTTACTTAATAAAATTTTAAAGGGATGCTCACCCATCATGGTCTATCCCTCAAGGATTTATTATAGAGAAAAGTTCACTCGACATGGTCCATCCCTCGAGGATTACTACAAAAAAAATCTCACCTATTACGGTTCATCCCTTTAGGCTGTGTTTTAGAGGGAAGCTCACTCGTATTGGTTCGTTCCTTAAGACTTTATTACAGAGGGAAACTTACCTATATTAGTCCATCCTTTAAAACTTTATTACAGAAGGAAGCTCACCCGTATTGGTCCATCATTCAAGATTTTATTACATATAACCTCTCTCTTACCTCTACATGGGTAAGGACAAAAATATGTGTGCATAGACGCACTCACACTTAGCACTTGCACCAAAATCTCAAATCATAAATTTTAATCATAACATCATTCATCATTTTTTATCACATAACAGTGCAAAATCAATTTATCAAGACTAGTTATCCATAGATTCAGTTTATAATGTCCAAACACATTTTCTACAAATTTACCCCTACTCCAAACATGTTAGTTTTCATTCATACAAAATATTGATAAACATTGGATGTGTAAACAGCTTAACAGTACAATTTAAATTCTAAAATATGTATATCTTAAATATTTCTTCTAATCATATTTTTGTTCTAAATCAGTAACAATAAAACTATTTCTTAATGCAAAAAATAATAAGTTTTATAATATAATATAAAAAGATGAAAATACGTAAAGATCCACTCACAAGTTTGCACTTAACCGTTTTCAATTTGCAGCTTCGCCCATGGTTGACTTGGTCGATTGTTTACAAATACATGTCCTTCCCTTAAAATTTATAATATCATGTATTTGCTATATTAACGAATAATTATATCATATCCATCAATCATCCTTAGTAAAAAGCTAACATGTTTCGAACTTTGTTTACCTAGTTCGAAAAATCACAATTTCCATCTTATTTATCCTTAGCAACATCTATCTACAATAGGGGTAACTCGTCTTTTTGCTGGGATCAATCGGCTATGAATTCTAAGCCAAAATTTTAATATATTTATCCATTATATGTCTAGGTTATGTGACTTTTTATAGTTTTTTATTTGGATTTCTATATCCTAATTTATACTTATTTGAACAAACATTGTTCCAACCAAATTTCGTAATAGGGTAATGGGATTTCTGAATTTTTTGGGAATTTGTTCATTGACCAAAAAATCTAATTTTTGACTATATTATTCTATGTTATATCTAGTTTTTGTATCCCTTTACGGATCTTGATTATAATTTTTATTGTTCAAGTTATGATCAATTTACTACACATTGCGCAGACACTCCATAGTTTGTAGTGCCAAAACAGGACAACAATTTCCAAATTTTAATGGGGGCTCGTTTTAGTATGAAAATACCTAATTTTTGGATTTCTTATTATTCAACTATATGTCTATTTTCTATAGAATTTTACGAAGCTAAATTTAGAGGTTGGGAACCTTATTTTATTTTGGGTTTTCTATCCACTATTTCACGTTTTCGGTAAATCAAAATACAATAAGAAATTGTCCTTTCTAAAATCTACTGGGAACTTATTGTTTCTTTAAAAATTTTAGTTTTTAACTATGTTGGTTGTAATTATGTCTAGTTTTCTTAGAATTTTGCGGTGTATTAATTGGATGTGTATAACTTATTTTATAAATCAAACATTATACCTAAGTTAGAATTTCAGCAATCCAAAAATTTGCCTTCGTCAACCAAATTTTGGTCTACGAATTAGCCACTCTTTTCCTTGCATTCATTGACCCCTAATTTTGCACTTCTCATGTATAACCACAAACAAAACACTGCCATGTATATGTAAATATATCATTCACTGCATATAATCGCTTTCACAAGTTAAAAACAATTTCTCACAATTTCAACACATAGTCACACAAATCATAACCAAAATATTGTCATTTAATAGCCATATACTTATAAAATACTCATTGCCCAAAATCATCATTACACATTTTCACCAGTTTACCATAATAACTAAGCACATCATTAATCATCAAAATTACTCATACACATACGTATGCGCGCGTGCGCGCACACACACACATATAAATTTACCATTCATCGAATTCATACTTTTCAATTAACCAATGGTTTCCTCTTATTCACAATTTCCATATATACTAAATACAAAGCACAAACCCAAACTTTCAAAATCATTTTCAAATATACATGTAACATTTACTGCCTCACACCTTATAAACATTGCCATATACATTCCATTCATGCCTTATTGTTAACATTTTTCATAACCAAATCACAAGTGCACACTTTCCACACATAAACAATACACAACAAAACCAACACTTCAAGGAAATTTATTAAGACTTAACATAGACTTACCATTCTCGTGTTTTCCGTTCTTCATCTCTTGCTTGGAAATTTCTTCTTCCTTGCTCAACTTTCCCGTTTCCTTCTCCCTCTCTCACTCCTCTTTCTTTTTTCACATCAAAGAAAAAAACAACAAAAAACAAACCCATCAAGAGAACCCAATTATTAACATCATCATTTGGATGCTCAATAGAAGGTCTTTTGTTGGACCTGGGAAGCATTTCACCATCCATATAACTTATATCTTCTTTTCTTCCTCATGATTAGGATTTAGTTCTTCTATTACTATTCTCTTTGACTTACTGTTGTGTGCTTTATTGTTGGATAAAATAATTCGATTTAACATGCTAGGTTTCGACATGCCACAAATGAACGAGTAAAAATTGGTTCATCAAATAGATCCCTTCCTTTAAATAGGCTAGGTATCATACTCCTGCGAGATTCTAAGCAACCAAGACCTCCGAAAATGCTAAATGGGTCACCCATATCAAATAAATCCTTCCTACCTTCTATTTTTCTTGGAAATTTCTCTCTCTTTTATTTTCCTTTCTCATTTCTCTCATTTCTTTCTTTGTTCTTCTTCTCTCCCATAAGCATCCTTCTCTCTCTTGTTATATTTTCTTTTCCCTTCTCTCTAGTTCTCCTCTTCTTCTTCTTCTTGGCACAACTCTTCCTTTTCTTCTTCTTATCTTTCTTATTCTCATTCTCTTCATCTCCCTTCACAACAATTTTTCTTCTTCACCATTTCTTCCTTTTTCGGCAATTTCCCTTCTTCTTTCCCGTTTTCTACTTTCTTCTCCCATTTTATAGACTTTTCTAAGTGAATGAAATGCTAACAAAATAAAAAAAATGAAGTGTTTAAATATAATAAAAAGTGGGCCATTTCTAAATGCACCATTAGGCTTGAAATTGCCAAAATTTTGGGCTTGGCTATTCACATAGTTTAGGCTTGTATTTTACTCATTATGTGGGCTTGGTTTAGTCTTACTTTTTTGCTCACAAAGCATGGCTATAAACACCCCTTTTTACTCACTTATCTCAATTTAACACATTGCCCTTCAATTTTGAAAACCCTTCATTTTGGTCTGTCCACACTTTATAATAATTTAATATAAAAATTTTTGGATTATTACAACATAGCCAGAAGGGATTGATACTTCTTAGCATTTTAAAACTTAACGGTAACATCAACAACATTTATAGCGGATATTAAATGCACCTAATTAAGCCGTTTGATACAAGAGTCTTCACAAAGAGAATAAATATAAATAGAATAATTTCAGAAGAAAAAAAAATAACATAGCTCATTCTTGAAAATCATTGATTATTTATCTAAAAATTCTTAATGTGGAAAAAATACTTTTCCATACATTGTAACTGTTCTTTATTCTTTTTTATGAGAGAAAATCATTTGTACGAACTTATTGATATATTAGCTCTATTGTGAAAGTTCTAAAATAGAATTACATTTATGAATTTAGTGGGTTTATCTTTACCCAAATTAGACGAAGATTGTATTGAGTTTCTCTTCACCCGGCAAAAAAAAAAGTGTACGGTTGCTCTTTCCCTCAAAAAGAGTTGTATTGTGTTTCACTTGACTTGAAGAAATAAAGAGATTGTCAAACTTCAGTGGTAATCCAAAACTGAGAGAGTGGATGTAGGTCAAGCTTGCCGAACTACTATAAATTATGTGTTTACTTTCTCTCTGTCTACTATTTTATTTGTTGCACTGCGTTACATTCATTTTAAGCTTGAAATTTTTAAACAACTCAATTCAACCCCCTCTTGGGTATAGCTAATTGGAACAACAAATAGTCCTATTTAAAACCTAGACTCCTTAGGCAAGTTATAGCTCTTGTGATAGAATTTTCCCTGGTATGTACGCTACCATACAAATATGTCACTTGCATCACTATACTAGGCTCCCACTATTTCGACATATATATAAATAGTGACAAGTACTTAAATAATATCTTCGTGAACGAGTTGCAACAATCACTTTTAGGATTCTTGAGGACTTTTATTTGCAACTAAAAGTGAAATTCACAAATAGTTTTTATGTAAATAAGAGACTTAAAGAGAGTGAGAGAGGGTGGGGATAGGACTAGGGCGATGTTTGTTGAAGTGAGTGTGAAGGTTATCTTGAGAGTGAAGTGTAGCTGTCACCATTCTTTCTTGATATTCATAATACAAAATATATTGATCTATATTCATTTTCCTTATTCTTTTAAACTTTTATATGATGTATTATTTTTAATGTAACATAATTATAAAATTAAAATCTTCTTCAATCTTCCCCTACACCAATAAAATTTCATAAGGAAAAGAAACAAAGAAAATCAAAAGAAAAAACAAGCTTATATGTAATTTCCTCACCAATCATTTTCACTAGAATAATGACATTGAAAACAACCAAGGAAAGTTGGGACTTCTGAAGCAAGAGTATGAAGGAAATGAAAGGGTCAAAGGAATGCAAGTACTAAATTTGATCCGAGAATTTGAGTAGCAAAAGATGCAAGAATAAGAAAAAATTAAGGACTGCTCTGACAAACTTCTAGGCATCGTCAACATAGTAGACTTCTTGGTACTAATTTTTCTGATTCTAGAATAGTTAAGAAAATTCTTGTCACAATTTCTGAAAAGTTTGAGGGTACAATTTCATCTTTGGAAAACTCAAAGGATCTGTCAAGTATTACCTTGGTAGAACTGTTGAATGCACTACAAGCATAAAACAAAGAAGGCATATGAGGAACGAAGGATTTGTGGAGGGTGCTTTTCAAGCCAAATCACAAAATAACAATAGTTTCAAAAACAAGAAAAAGAAGTAAAATAACAACAACCATGAAGGTTCTGGCAACAAGAACAATAATAATAAGAGCAACAACACTCAAATCTTTCCATCATACCTCTGCTGCAAAAAAACTAATAGCAGGATCTGTGAAGGCCAGATGCAAGATGTCACAAGTGTGGTCAGTTAGGGCACATAGAGAGGATATGCAAGTCTCAACATTAGTAACGAGAAGCCAAGGCTAATGAGAATTAACTTCAAGAGGAGCAGTTGTTTGTGGCACCATGCTTTGCCACTAGGAGTTCTACAAAAGTTGGCTTATAAACAACAGTTGTATAAATCATATGACTTATAATCAAGAGCTTTTTAGAGAGCTTGACAAAACTATTATTTCTAAAGTTAGAATTGGAAATAGAGCATACATTGCAGCAAAAGGTAAAGGAACAATGGCATTTGAAGGCCGCACAAGTTTGAAATTATTCTCTGATGTTTTGTATGTTCCTGAAATTAATCAAAACCTTTGAGTGTTGATCAGTTGCTTGAAAAATGCTATAAGGTACTATTTGAGGACAAAAATTGCATGATTAAAGAAACAGAAAGTAGAGAAGTGTTCAGAGTTCAAATGAAAGATAAAAGCTTTACCTTGAATTTGATGGAAGAGGAGTAGGCTGTAGTACACAAAGAATATTGCAATGTAGTGCTTTGGCACAATAGATTGGGGCACTTTCATCATGCTACTTTACTTTTCATAAAAAAGAACAATAATCTTATGGAAGGTATGCCTAAATTAGATGAGGAGTTTCTTACATGTGCTGCATGTTAGTATGGAAAACAAAAAGAGCTTCCGTTTCCACAGAATAAGGCCTGAAGGGTTACACAAAAACTGCAATTAGTACACACTGATGTGGGAGGACCTCAAAAAACACCATTATTGAATGACAGTAAGTATTATATTGCTTTCATTGATGATCACACAAGAATGTGCTCGATTTATTTTATGAAACTAAAATATGAAGTCCTTGGCATCTTTTGAAAGTTTAAAGATTGGATGGAAACTCAAAGCAGATGCATAATGCAAGTGATAAGTTTTGATAATGGAACTGAATATACCTTAGAAAGATTTAACAAGTTTTGTGAAGATGCAAGCATTGAACACCAGCTGACTACACCTTATACTCCTCAACAGAATGTTATTATTGTGGAACTCGAAATTTCGATATAAATTAAGCTTATTAAATTTTAGCATTTATAACAAGGTTTCGAGAAAACTTATTTAAGCTATGTAAGTGTAACCAAACCGAAAGTTAGGCATTAAATGCCATAGAAATGTATAGACCTAGGTGTGTGATTTTAATTTTCTTTTATTTCACGATAAATACAAATAACACAAGAATTAGATTGAATAGTTTTTAAAACTCAAGAGGTGAAAATGTGAAATCATCATAAGTTAGGGGAACAAATATAAATAGTAAAAGTGTGGGACCACCATTAAAATATTTATATTTTTATATTATGGCCTAATGTGATTACTAAAGCAAGCCCCATATATTACAAAGTAAAGGCCAATTTAAATGAATTTTAGCCCAAATGGTAAAATCCATAAACTAAGTCCAAATTTTATATGTTAATTTATAAGTTTCTAGAAGCCATTACATTTGTTTAGCAAAATTGAGAAGAGAAAAAGAGTAAATACATAGAGGGGGAAAAGAAACAAAGGAAAACAAAAAGACAAAAATAATTATTAATAATAATAAAATAAAGAAAATTTATATATTTTTAAGTTCTAATTTTCTAGACTTTTCCACATAAGTTTAGATCAATAAAAAGCCAAGAAGAGAAATAAAAGGGGGAGAGTAAAAACGTGACTACGAGAAAAATAAAAAGACAAACCCATGAGGAGTTAGGAGGAAGGAGAAATTGAGTTAATCAAAGGGAAAAGAGAAAGTGGTGGCCGAAAATGAAGAAGAGGGGAGTGTGGCATGGCTGACCAGGTGAAAGAAGAGAGGGAAAAGAGAGAGAAAAGAAGAAGAAAGTGAAGAAATGAAGGATGAGAAGAGAGAGAGAGGTTGCTTATTTTAGTAAGTGTTGTTTTAATGTTTATTTGATGTTAAGACATAAATTGGTGATTATTGTTATGTATAAATGTTATGAAAATGATTTATATATGTGTGTTTGTGTGTGGTTTTGATGGTAGAAAAGTATGGAATTAGTAAAGGTGCATTTATGTGTAGATATGCATTATGGATTAAATTATTGATCATGGAAGGTAATTGGTAGTAATGCTACATAAATGGCTGCATATAAACTGATTTGTGGCTATAGCTTGATGAGATTTAGGTAAGAGAAGTATAAAATAGAAAGGGCATGAGGTATGAAAAGGGTGATAAATGATAACTATGAAATTTTGTCAGTATTGTTTACATGTGCGATGTGGCAAAAATTTATGTGTAACTATGTGAAATGTGAGCGATCGTCATATGCTCCCAAATAGGTGTTTCGAGGGCAGTAAAAATGAATAAGTTGAGTGTCTTAGGCCATGCAATTAGTGGTGGAATTGTGTTAAATGTAGGACCTAAAATTTAGATGTGAACAGTTGCTGAAAACCCAAGTAGGGCTCGAAAAAATGAGAACTGAGCGAGTTTCGGACATTGAATTGATGAGCCATAAAATTCTATGTAAATTAGACATTTAGGAGCATAACATATCCGAAAATTAGCTCATTTCAAAAAGAGATGAGATCGCAAAAAAATTCGGAACATAGATGTCCTGCCGATAACTGTACCTTATTTTCTTGAATTTTATGTCGAAAACTTAGCGTAACTTGGGTAATCGGAGTTGAAATCAAAATCCGTAAAATGCGGTAAAAACTAAACTCATAAGAGATTGTCGCCAAAAATCTAGGTCGAAATATGTTGTCGATTTTTAGCGAAGCACGTTTGTTGCAAGCATAGGATGCGCCCTGTTCATAATAAATTCAAATTTGATTCAATAGATATTTATATTTTCCATTAACAATCAAGGTTAAGCGTGATATATTTATTAGTTTATTAGTTTATATGACAGGTATAAGTTATTTAGTGTGTTAACGAAAGAACATGAATTTGTAGATAGTCGAGATAGTTAAACATTAGCAATGTTATGAGTTGGAAATGATTAAGCGTAAATCGGTGAGTGAATATTTTATTTTTAAAATATTATTTATACAAAATGTTTGATTTATGAATGTTTTAAAAATCTATTTGAATGAATATTTATTTTATTTCTTTAAAGTATTACTAAATCCAATGTTTGAAATGCACATGTTTTATGGATTTGATTGAATTGTTGAATTATGATATGAACTCAAAGTTTCTGAATATTTAAAATGCTTAAAATTAATATATTGAAGTAAAAGTAGATTTTCAAGAAAAATGTATTGGATGTGTGTGAATTGTTTTATGGATGACTGATTTGAAATGAAATAATTTTATGTGGATATATGATGTATATGATGAATATTGCGAAATGAATTTTATGTGTTGAATTAGTATATTGTGCTCTTGGCAGCGCATCGGTACAGATGATCCTCCCTTATTCAGGGGAAGCTAAGGGAGTGAGATAATATTTTTTGGACATGGGTAAAATTCTTAGAAATGTCCGATTTATGATTGGTAGATAAGGAGATCCCACAAAGCTATAGCGGTCAGGCTAGTATGACTGAAAGACCAGGGCTATCACATTTCTGGATAAGTTGGTGTCTTATATCGCACATTTTATCTAAATTAACGCTAACAAGAGGGTTAACGAAATTGTTTTATATACTGGTACAGAAAAACTTGTTAGCAGGTTTCAAGATGTTTACCAAGAATGTCTCGGGGGATAGTTTCCTAGCAAGCTTAGAAATTTATAATTGAGCATCTACATATTTTTATATATGAAATCGTTTTATTCTACTTCATTCATCAAAGTGATTGGGATTTAAATTGATATGGATTGTTATATTTTAAAATTTACTCTCTTACTCTATATTTATTAGTTTTATTACTTTATTTAAATTCACTCACTGAGTCTTTAAGACTCACCCCCCTCACATTTCTAATGTTACAGGTTAGACAGAAAATTAGAAAAAATGGATATTGGTATAGCAGAGGACACAAGCGGAGAATAACAAATACACACTGCAGTCATTAGGACATATGAGTCCATCATCCATCCGAGAGTCATATATGGTTCAGACTTTAGCATATTACAAAAATATATAAAATTTACATCATTTATTTCATTGTATGAAAATTTTGAAATACATAGAACATTTTTTGTATATCAGTACTGGATATACTGTCTTAAGTAATTTATGCATTACGATTAACGATGTTTTTTTTATTTAAAAATAAAATATACACATTCATATATGTAGAGAGAGAGTAAAGTTTAGGGTGACGGTAGAGCCCGTAATTACTTGCCGATAACATCTCTAACTTGGGGGTGTTATAGTTATAGAGAAAAAAATGGAACTATTATAGAGATGACTCAATGCTTACTTCATGACAAAGGATTGCTAAAGAAGTTTTGGGATGAGGCTGCAAATACAACAATTTTTCTATAAAACAGATTGCTAACAAAAGCCTTACAGTAAATGACTCCATTTGAAGTATGATATGGCTACAAACCAAAGTTGTTTAATCTAAGAACATTTGGTTGTCTATGTTTCTCTTATGTTTCTCTAGTTAAGAGAGATAAATTGGATAAGAAAGTAAAACCTAAGATTATTGTCGACTATAGCTCAGTTTCAAAGGCCTACATGATTTACTTACCACAAAGCAACAAAGTAATTGCCAACAATGATGTCTAATTACTTGAGTCAGAACACTAAAGCTAGAAGAACAGCAAGAAGCTTGAGTTTCATGAGGAGAATAACGATGTGGATGAAGAACCTATTAGGGGAACCATATCACTCTTTGGTATTTATTAGCGGTGCAATGTTGCTCTAATGGAGCCTGTAGGGTATGAAGAAGCTGTAACTACTCAGAAATGGATAACTGCAATGAAAGAGTTTAAGATGATTAAAAAGAACCAAGCATGAGAGCTTGTGGACAGACTTGAACACAAGAAAGGTATATGAGTCAAGTGGGTTTATAGGACTAACCTCAATCTTGATGGTTTTGTGAACAAGTATAAGGCAAGGCTTGTTTTCAATGAATATGCCTAGATGTTTGGGGTAGATTTTTCTAAAACTTTTTGCCCTAGTTGCTAGATTAGATATTATAAGGATGTTGGCTCTTTTTGCTCAAAAGAGTTGGATTATACAACAAATGTACGTCAAGTCAGCCTTTCTGAATAGATATTAGGAGGAAAAATTTTTTGCTAATAAACCTAAAGGATTTATTGTTCAAGGACATGAAGAGAAGGTATATCTGCTAAAAAAGGCTCTGTATGGTTTAAAACAGGTACCAAGAGCATAATACAACAGAGTTGATGCACAGTTGGTAAACTTAGGCTTTGAAAAGAGTTTGGGTGAATTTACTTTGTATATCGGAAGGTTGATGATGAAATACTTGTGGTATCTCTGTATGTTGATGACTTGCTTGTTACAAGAAGTAGTGAGGAGTTGATTGACAAGTTTAAAGAAGAAATGAAAGATGTGTTTGAAATGACAGACCTTGGGAGGATGACATTCTTCCTTGGTATGCAAGTACAGCAAAAGCAAAATGAAATATTTATATGCAGAAGAAGTCCTCAAGACGTTCAACATGGAAGAGTGCAAGCTAGGTGCAACTCCAATGAATCAAAAAGAGAAGTTTTGTAGAGAAGATGGAGCTGAAAATGTTGATGAAAGGCTATATAAGAGCTTAATAGGCTGCCTAATGAATTTGATTGCAACCAGGCCAGATATCGTGCATGCAATAAGTTTGCTATCAAAGTAAATGCACTGTGCTAGTGAAATTCATTTAAGCAGCAAAAAGAATTATTAGATATGTTAAGAGCATAATTGATTATGGAATAAGGTTCAATCAAATTAAAAAATTTAGTCTCCATGGTTATTCTGATAGTGATTAGGCTGGATGTGTTGATGATATGAAGAATACCTTTGGTTCTGGAATTTTTTATAGTATTCTAAGAAACAAGAAGTCATAGCTCAATCCAGAACAAAAGCAGAATATGTAATTGTTGCTGCTACTGCGAATCAAGCTCTTTGGATCAGAAAACTCATGATAGATTTGCATATGAAGCAAGAAGAAAGCGCACAGATATTTATGGATAACTAAGTTGTAATTTCTATTACTAATAATCCAATGTTTTATGGGAAAACAAGATACTTCAAGATAAAACTTTATTTTATGAGAGAAATACAAAAGGAAGGAAAAGTAAAGAATAAAAGAGTTAGATTTGAATTTAGGCAAAAGCTTAGGGTATGCAGCTCTAGAGCCAAGGAGTGTTGATTAGTATGACTCATTAAACTGTTAATGTGGGCCGTTGAAAATGTCTTACAGATACTGAAATAAAATAGTCAAAGTTATTTATTAGGATTATAACCATTTCTTTAGACATTAACTGATATGCTCAATATGTAGCAGATTTTTCTACAATTTAGTTGTCATTTTGTTGTATAAATAAATGCTTAGTTGCTCAATAAAATATATATCTTTATTAAAAACCTATAGTCTCCTTGTGAAAATTTTATTGTTTTAAAACAGGGGTAACTCCCCTGAGGTCTGGGCAAAATCACGCAGATGTAAGATTTGTCGAAATTAACAAATACTTCCCATCAACAGAAAAATCTTCTAAAACCAAGGTAAAAACTCATATGGTGCAAAACTATATGATAACACCTATCATTAACCTAAAAGCAAAGAGATTTTCTCGAATACATTTCATTGAAATTCCCGGCTGCAATAATCAAGGGTAATAGCAAAACCTCTATCCTATATATTTTACTTGCAATATTGTAACTATATACAAACTTTTAGAAAATGCTCTTGTAACAAGATTCATGAGGACGCAAGGTCTTGCTGCTGCACTTCACACCATCCCATCTACAACAATCTTTGCCAACCCAAGAAAATTGCCGAAGTGAAGGATCCGCGAGAACTTCCACTATTCGACAAGCCAAAATTTCAGGCACCATACCACTTTTTAATTTTGAGTGGTGTATTCATTTTACAGATTCCTTGAACTCTTATAATTCTTCTCTAACTTTGATGTAAGATTCGACCTTCAACATTTATTTATTTATTATTCTGAAAAGTGTTACTAAATTGGAGGAATCATTATTTTAATTAAACGATTATGCATGTACTTTTAAATATAAAATTAAATATTTATTTCGAAAACAACAAATATCAATAACTAAGCACAATGTAACTACACTGAACGTGGTCGTTTTTCTGTCCTAAAACATCAACAAGAACGCGAGTACACAAGGGAAAATATAACCAAAACGTAGTCGTTTCAGCTTGCTAAGTCGACATCGTTGCGAGTAATGAAGGAAGAATTTGAAACGAAAGCTAACCCGCGCGCACGCACTCGAACTTGTGCTCACACAGCGATTTCGCTACCGTCATTCACCAGAAATTCTGGGAGAGAAAGAACCCCATTGGCTAAATATCGTGGGAGAGGAACCGAACTCGGAGATGGCGAGGCGAAGAACGACCAACCGGAGAAAAAATCCAGGACATCAGGTTCAATGATACCGCTATAAACCTCGATTTGCTGCTTTAAAATCTCCGAAGTTTCCTCCTTTTTAATCAAGCTCGGCGGTACCTCCTCGCCGCTTTTGAGAATCCTGACCTGGTCCATTACAAGGTTGTTTTGGGCGGGATGTTTGATCACCATTGGCGACCGAGGCTGGTCGGAGACAGAGCACCGTTTATAACGGCTGCGAGAGTGAGAGAGTGTGGTGATAGGACTGGGGCGATGTTTGTTGAAGCGAGTGCGAAGGCCGTCTTGAGAGTGAAATGTAGCTGTCGCCATTCTTTCTTGACTTGGGGAAGTGAACTGATGAGACAGAGATAAGTTGAAGTAAAGCGAAGTATGGGAAGCATTTGGGGAGTATTTATAGGTTTTCTTTATTCCTCTATCGATTAGGGAATCCGGCAGTAGACCGGATATTCAATATCCAGCAGGAATCCTACGTGGATTATTTTAATTGGCTCTGGATAACGACAAATTGCTTGTATTTCAAGTCTACAAGAGTGAAGTGGGTAGTAGAACTGTAATAAGCATCAAGCACGAAGAAGATACAAAAAGAAACATAATTGTTTCCTTTCTTTCGTTTGGTGCTCTTGGATTGACAGAGCTTTTACGGCTCAGTGTCATTACTCTTTTGTCTACCAATTCTCCGCAACAAACAAAGAACAAAGTAAGCTTATAATACAAAACAACACAAGGATTTTGTAATATATTTATAGCAATTAATGAAAATTCAAATTCATTCCTTTTATGAACTATTAAAATTATTAAATTTATTTTGATCTCTATCATCTGCATGCGAAATAACAACATAATATGAAGTACGATTCTGAACATTGTGAAGAAGCAGTTATTCAAGTTGAAAATGAAGATAAAGTTAGCAGCCCAGAATCTGATGCACAAGGCTCTACCTTTCAGTCCAATTCCACAGCACAAGCCTTCATTATCCAGCCACAAAACATCAGCTTACACATCCCTTTACAAGCAAGAAAGGAAATAAATAGTACTCACAGCAGCTCAGCAGCACAACCTCTCAGAGCAAAAAGCATTTCAGTGCCCTACAGCCTTTGTTGCTTTTTGCTCTTTATTTTACCAAATTTTTTTTTTTTTTTATCTTTGTTTGTAAACGAATTAGGGTAGCCTGCGTGTGCATTCCTTGGACTATATAAACTCTTCTTGCTGTAAATTTATCATTCATTCAATACAATGCAAAGAAGCAATTTTAGCTCTTCTCCATTTTTCATAACTATTCATTCTGAAACATGTTTGGCAATTTTTGTTCATTTTTGCATCGCTTCTTTCATCTCCAAGAGTTTTCTCTGCAGACGAGCAGTGTTTAATGCCACTATTGAGAGAAGCCGGTCCTCTGTTTTATCAACAAACTGAAAATAAGCATATCTCCACGACTTCTTGATGATCAAAGTCCCGCAAACTCGCCATAACCCCACTATGAAACCAAGTCCAGTGCATGTTAAGAACCACAGCTTGTTAAGCTCATCCACAGCTTGTTAAGCTCATCTTCACCATCTTCCTCTTGCTCTTCTCTGCCAGGAATCCGCGACGTTCCATCAATTTCAGAGCACTCTTTTGGCAATGGACGGCCACGAAGTGCTTGATTACCTTCATAAATTGATGGATCAATGAGGGTTTGAAACTGGTTTGTTGTTGGTATTTCTCCAGACAAGTTATTGTATGACCGGTTCAAGTGATTCAAGAATCTTAGTAACGTCATGCATGGAGGAAGAGGGCCCGAAATCTTGTTTCTTGATAGGTCTAGAGTTCCCGACCATTCCAACTTTCCAATCTCTATTGGTATTTTTCCAATCAAATGATCATGTGAAAAATTCTAGATTGTAAAAGTTTTGTTTAGGTTCGTAAAAGGATAGTGTAAGCGTAATTAAACTCTAAAAGATTTATTTATATGATATTTAAAATGTCTTTAATGAGATAGTTTGTTGTTATAGAAAGCTCGGAACATTCAAACAATATTTAGAAATGATATTTAGAAGTAGTTTAAAACTTAATTGAAATTGGGATAAGTAATTCTATTAATGATATATTATATTGTTTTTGTATTACAAAAATATTTTATGACATAAATTTATTGATTCAAATGTTTGAAAAATATTTTATTATTTTATGAATAAATTTACATTATGAATTCTTAAAACTTAAATATTTTAAAAGTTAGTTTTAAATTAAGAATTTTCAATAATTTTGTACAAAATTTATTTATAAAATATTTTATGAATTGTTTTATAAAAGTCATTATTTAATTGCAAAATATGTTAAATGCTTTGTAAATAAATCAATACAAGTCATTATATTATTAAATAATTTTTATATAATTAATTGAATAGATATGTTTTGACTCATCTGTTCGTAATATTTTAATTATGACTCTGATCGACCACGGTCAATATATCTGTATATTTGGATCAACTGGTATTCTGTTTTAATTGTGTACACTATATGATTTTGTTAATAATAGTGTCATTAGGGTACAAGTGACACTAATTATGTTATGACCAAATCACCGGGGTTTATATAATACTAATTTTGTTATTGATCGAGTCACCGAAGTACATGTGATACTATGCACATAAGCAACTTAAATGTATTTAATGTAATGAATGTATTATAAGTTTTCACATTCATATTTTATGAATTATGATTTTATATGCTCTCATAAAAGTTTATGAACATTAAATTTTATGTTTAATTTGAGAATTATTTGAAACCATTTTTTTTTGCATGATTTTAAATACAAGTTGCTTTGAGTGATAAGTGTGATGGTTTAACTTGAAGGGTAGCATTGAAATACCAATTTATTTACGTTTTATGCAATGAAGGATTTTTATAACTTGTTTATCACATTCTTAAAATTATATCATGAAGGCTATTTTGGGATTTCCTTTAGTTTAATTGGATTATGGTTATTTGAATAGATTCAAAATTTTGGTTTAATAATAATTTTAGTAATGAAGTTCTTTTGTAGAATAGTTGTAATTGTGAAATTTAGTGAATGTATGTGGAATTGTATGCCCTAGTTCGATATGTACGATGTTTGTTGGATTTTGGAGGTTACAACTTTTCTTATTTTCAGATGAATAAAAATATTTGCAAACCCTTTTATTAGAAAATCATGCAAAAATCCAGTTTTCAATAATTTTTAAAGTAAACAGAAGATTAAAGTTCATAAATTTTTGTAAGAGAACATTTCAAATTATAATTCATAAACTTAAATGTGAAAGCGTATAAGACATTTATTATAGAAAATATATTTAAATTGCTCAAGTCACATAATATCACCTGTACCCTGATGACCCAATTAATAACAAAATCAAATAATGTACACAATAAAAATAAAATACTAACTAATTTAGACAGACATATATATTGATTGTGGTGGATTAGAATTAGAATTAGAATATGAGTATAGATGAGTCAAAACATTTCATTTTAATTTATCATATAAAAATCATTTAATAACTTAACATCTTGAATTGATTTACTTGCAAAATATTTAACATATTTTTATAAATTAAATATTGGCTTTTATAAAATAATTAATAAAATATTTTACAAATAAGTTTTGTAAAATATAATTAAATTTTTTTTGTTTAAAACTAACTTTGAAAATATTTATGTAGTAAGAATTCGCAACATAAATTCATTTATTAAATAATAAAATATTTTCTAAACATTTTAGAAAAAAATTTATAACACCAAAGTCACATTTACATTATCAAAACAACAAAACCATATTATGAATGAAATTACTAAGCTACCTCTAAACATTGTCTGAAAGTTACGAATTTCTTATAATAACAAACTATCTTATTAAGGACACTTAAAATACTACAAAAATAAGTCTTTCAGAGTTTAATTATGTCTACAATATCCACTTATGTATCTTAAACAAAACCTTTTGTAGTCTAAATTTTTTAACTTCTAATCTATAAATCGAATCAAGCTAAAACTTTATAGATTTTCTGAACACACCTAAGATTATCATGTATAAAAATTTCATAGCATTTCGAGTTCAAAAAGATTTTCAAAATAATAGATTTTTCAAATGACAATAATTTGTCATGGTTATTTCAGAAATGCAAAGTACTCAATTGAAAATTCATAACTAATTAAATATGTTTCTAAAAATTTTAAAATACAAACAATAAACATATGTATAAATTATCTTAAAAAATTACAAATTTTTTTTAAGGTCATTTGATATTTCAAATAACTTTTATTTTATCATAAATTTGTGAAATTCACAAAATTTTATATTACAACGGTTCACTTCAAATTTTTTTTTTTTATAAAATCCAAGTCTTATCTGATTTGAGTGAAATAAAATTCTACAATCATATTATCATGTGAAAATTTATATTATGAACATTTTATAAAAATTTAAGACAGAATTTTTGTTAAAAATTTTATATAGACATTATACTCAACAAATACTATAGAGTTCTAATCCAAACAATCCACCATTGTTAATACAAATTAAAGAAAATATGGTTTCTCATTGATTAAGAAGAACTTTGTTGACCTTGACCCTAGGTCAATTTCGTGTAATGGAGGATATTCTTTTATCAATGGTATGGAATGGTAAATTAGAATTTAACGCCCAAAGTTTAACAAGCATTACACATATAAATTAGGGCGCACAAATTTATATGCATGTACTAAACTTCACAATTATAACTTTTTTTATTGAAAAACTTCATTATTATTCATCAACTAAACCAAAGAATCTCAAATCTTCTCAAATATCACAATAATCTAATTAAACTTAAAAATTCTAAAATAATCTCGGTGATACAATTTTAAAATGCCCAAGATGTTATCACAACCGCATTTTTTTATACAGTGATTACAATGCAATAATGAGTATTAGAATAAAAAATTCTCAAAATTTAAGGGGTTAACATGTTAATTCATAACAAGTTAAGGAAAAATATATAAATGGTAATATATTTGAGGTCATAAAAAAATAATAATAAATTTTAAATTTTAATTTAGTAAGATTATTTAATTGTGGGACAAGTATTATATATATATATATATATAATGGAGATTTAAAATATAAACTAAGCCTAACCCAATTTGTATTTAGAATAAGCACAATTAAAATAGAAGAACCAGCCAATTAAAATGGAAGACCTGGTCCACATGCTGTTATATGTAAACACTCATTTTCTTTTATTTTGCAGGCAATGTTTTGGAACATGCTAGAAAGTTTAAGAGTGGAGAAACCGTTGGAAGAAGAAAAAATTGCCGAAATGGGAAGAAGGGAAGAAAAAGAAACTGCCGAGCAAGAAGAGAGAGAAAAAAAAAAAACTTGAAGAATGGGAGGATGCAGTTGAAGTCTTAAGGACATCAGCGTTTGAATTTCCAGCAGATACAAAGCATCTCCGTTCACTACGTATACATTATTGTGATTTCGAAGAACCGGAGATTGATTGTGCTGGCCTGCGACAATTTGTTGGTTTCCACCAACTTCACAAACTAGTGGTTGGCAATTGCAATAAATTGAAGGACATGACCTTGTTCATTCTTGCTCCAACTCTCGAGCAAATTTTGATATCCAATTCCAAGAATATAGAAGTTATAATAAGCGAAGGCAAATTGGATGAAGTTCAACAGATAATGGGAAATCTTATCCCATTTGAAAAACTCGAAACTCTTCATTTTTTTGGGCTACCAAATTTGAGGAACATCCATGGAACTGCCCTGCCCTTCCCATGTTTGAACGAAATGAGGGTAGTTGAATGTCCACAACTTAAGAAGCTTCATCTGAATTCTAACAGTGCAAAGGACCGTAAAATTGTAATTACGGGTGAGGAAGAATGGTGGAAAGAGTCGCAATGAGAGGATGCAGCCACTCAAACTGAATTTTGTTCCTGCTTCAAATGTATAAAAGACGAAGAAGAGGAAAACAAGGACTAAGACGACAACAACAACAACGATGACCATTAAGGTACATCAACATGGATTAAAAGTTTTAGCATTTTAATTTCATGCCAAAAAACTTTGTTGGGATGATTCTTTTCTAAACAAAAGAATTCAATAGTTTTGTCTAATATACAATAGTTTATTCGAACTACAATAATATGATGAACGGTTCTCAAAATAAATGTACAAGCTAGCTACCTAGACTATTCTCAAGTGGCACATCAGATATTCTAGGAAATTCATCACCCGACCATTGTTATGAACTTTATAAAAATGTCATGTTGGTTCAATGGTAGATACACTAAAACTTATAAGAATTTTTGTCACATGCTAATTAATATTTTATTTGTTAGAAAATTTGTGGCAGTATGAACATCCACTTGAGAATAGAGAAATTATAATTTTGAAAAATTGAATAATTAAAATTTTAAATTTATTTATCACATATTGTGGACTAATATAATCATTCATGTAATTATATAATTTAAATCAAATTAAATTATGTGACTAATATCAAATATATTGAAACATGTGTGACTGACTCATAATTTATAATCACATTATATAATTGAGTCAGTTTATTGTTACACTCATTATAGTAGTATGGTTTTATACAAATATGATCTTAGTGTATTGTTAATTTATGATTTATAATTAGATAAGTCACTTTTGTTTATTACACGAGAGGAGATCTCTGCTCTCGTCTTATATATATTATATTAGCCCATTAAGCACAATTGATTTTGGAGGACGGACAGAGAGTAGAAACTTTTTCTCTCTCGTTTTCTTCTTCCCTGTACCTCCTAATTCCATTTTTGACTTTTTTGATTATGATCAAATTGAAGTAACTGGAAGTTTAAAGATTGCACACAACATCAAATGACATCTTTTGGTGTGGTTTTAGCAATGATTGATGTTGTTTTGTGTGTGTTATGAACAAATTGATTGGTATATTATTCTACTGTATTTGGCCTGATTAATAGAGATTTTGAAACTCTAACAATTGGTATTAGAGCCTGAACAATCATTTCATTTATAACCATAATGGATTTGTTGTGTTTTTGGGTTGTTAAGTACAAATTTCTGAATTTAATAAAATCTTTGATTTTGATCATTTTTATTGGATTTGTGATCAATTGATGATATATTTGATAAGATCTATTGAAGTAAATCATGGGTATATTTTTTTTTTTTCCTAATTTTGAAGGCCAAATTAGGCGATACGGGTTAAAAACTCATTTCAAGACCATTGACTTGAGTTTTGCACGGTTGAGGAAGATGATAAAATATCATATGGGTTCTATGCTAAAAATATCAATGGGGTCTATATCTTTTATAAAATTAATTTTTTGTCACATAAAATTTAGATATTTATGTTTTAGCTTCGAAATTGTATCATTATTATTCTATGGCCTATAACTATTGATATTTATTCTTTTGTTCTATTATTTTAGTTATTTTCAATTTAGTTCAGAAACAGTAATCCAACTTTATTTTTAAGCATAATGGACATAATGATTATATATATATAGTTTAATGAGAAGGCAAAATTACAATTCAAAGTGATTGTGTACCTGCCTATCGTAAGATCGGTCATAATGAATTATTTTGAATTTTAAATTATTCTGTCCATTTATAGATAATGCTTATTAATTATTGTGATGGATTACATATATATATATATATATTATCGAGATCCATACGAGTGGTGAGATTATCCTATTGATAAATTAGCACTTAGTTGGATGCTTAAGTTAATAAAAAGATTAGTTATGTGTTTTGTATTGGAGATTTTGATGACTCTGTTGGTAATAAGTCTTTTAGTCTTACATACAATTAGTTTACTTTATTTTTTGTTGTTATAATGTGAGAGAAGTAAAATTAAAGAATCTATTTTTGATAGCATGATTTTGTATTACATGCTCGAATGACCCTTTGTTTAGTGATTCTTCAGCTAGTAATTTATTAGCTCCTCTTCAAATAGCATTTATAAAGACATTGGCTGTGACCAATTATGAGGATTAATGTAAGTTTGTTTTAGTTCACTTGGCTATCACAAATAAGGATTGGGCATTATGAAATGATCCATATCCACTGCTTACAGATGATAATTCTGGTTCTAATAGATCACATTAGGAGGTATGAGATACTTCAAACAAAATATGTTTAACTATGATAAAATATTTTATTGATAGATCTATTAAAGAGAGCATCTCTAAAAGTGAGTATGCCAAGGATTTCCTAAATGTCGTTGGGAAATGTTTTAAGAAGATAGATAAGGCTGAAAAATTATAATTATATAAGATTGTTCACCACTACCTGTAAGAACAGGATTTCTGGAGTTAGAGAACATGTCTTGAGATTGTCCAGTTATTATAGAAAATTGTTGAACATAAGTATGCCACTACCTGAAGATTTTATTGTTTTTAAGATTTTGGAGTCTTTGTCAGCTCAGTTTGCTAATTTGAAAAGCAGCTATAACACAAAGAAAAAGTCATGGATACTCAAACAAACTACATCCTTTTTTGTTCAAAAGAATGAGAATTTGAAGAAGAATCAATCCTACATTGCCATGCTGGCTATGCAAGAAAGTGGGAGTAGAGTGAAATAATTTCTAAAGAGTTCTAATAAATCTTTTAAAAGGAAGAATTCTAAGAAAAATACTTATGCTTCTAGTTCTGGTTTTGCATCTACCATCAATTATAGTATTGGCTCCTCAAAAGTATTTAAAGGAAAGTGCTACTTTAGTCATAAATATAGGCATAAAAAGGTTTATTGTGTGAAATTCAAAGTTTTGCTAGAAAAGAAAGGTAGAATACCTATACCCTTTATGTTATTTGAATCCAACCTAATTAATGTTCCTTCTAATACTTTGTGGCTAGATACTGGTTCGACCATTAATATAACGAATTCCTTACAGGAATTCAGAAGTATCAGGAAACCAAATGAACGAAAACTGATTGTACATATGAGCAATAGAGTGAAGGTCAATGTTGAACTCATTAAAGTTATTAGAATAAAGCTGGCATCTGGCTATATTATATATCTATTAGATACAATATATATTTCTTCTGTTAGAAGAAACTTGATATTTGTATCTATTTTGGATTGATATGGCTATACTTTTCATTTTGGTGACAGAAAAGTATATTTGTTTTATAATGCTATGCTTATTGGTTCTGACACTTTATATGATGGCTTATATATAATTGATTTATCTCCTGATGTTGTTCAATCATTTTGTACTGCTCATATTATGAATGTTAGCTCTTCGTGTGGTAAAGTGAATGAAAATTTCTCTATATTGTGGCATAGACGGTTGGGTCACATTTCTAGATAGAGGATGTAAAAGCTTGTTACAGATGGTATTCTTGATGATCTAGACTCCTATGATTTTGACACTTGTGTTAATTATGTCAAAGGTAAGTTTACTGCTAAAACCAAAAGAGATAGAATCGAAAGAAGTTAAGAGACTTTGGAGTTAATACATACTGACATTTATGTATTTTTTAATACTGGTACTATAAAAGGTTATAAATACTTTATCACGTTCATTAATGACTTTTCTTGTTATAGTCATATTAAACTTCTTGTTGAAAAGTCTGAGGCTTTGAATGCTTTTATAGCCTTTAAGGCTATGGTAGAACTTCAGAAGGATAAAAAAAATCAAGGCAATCAGATCAGACAAAGGTAGTGAGTATTATGAGAGATATGATAAAATTAAGCATAATTCTAGGCCTTTTGCTAAATATCTCCGAGAATGTGATATATATGCTCAATATACAATGCTTGGTACTCCTAAACAGAATGGTGTTGCAGAAAGAAGAAATCACACCTTTCTTGATATGGTACGATATATGTTCAGTAATTTTATATTACCGATTTTTCTATAAGGTAAAACTTTAAGAACTGCAACATACATTCTAAATCAAGTACCAAGTAAGTCAGTTCCCAAAACTCTTTATGAATTACAGTCAAGCAAGAAACCCTGCTTACGTCATTTTCATATATAGGGTTGCAGAGCAAAAGTGAGATCTTATATTTCACAATCTATAAAACTTGATCCGAAAACTGTTAATAGTCATTTTATTGGTTATTACATTGGCTCAATGGGTTCTAGATTTTATTATCCTTCTCATATTACTAGAATGATTGAGTCTGACTGTACCATTTATTTTAAGGATGACCATGACAGTGGGAGTTCTAAGCCTCATGATATTTCTTTAAAAGAAGAACGTGTGGTCATGCCTATCCCATTTTTGTCTACTCTTGCAATGGGATTACCATACGTTGAGCATGTTGATGATTCTCCTAAAAAACCTAAAGCTCATCATGATTCAGAGCCTATGATTGTAGAGGATAGTCCTATTGATGTGCCATCACGTAGATCTCAGAGAACCATGAGACCTACTATTTCTGATGACTGTATAGTCTATTTGCAGGAACATGAGTATGATGTTTGTGTGTCCTTTGATCCTGCTACATTTTTGGAGGCTGATAGTAGTTCAGAATCCTCATCTTGGATATACGCCATGCATGATGAGATGACATCCATGGTTCATAACAATGTATAGGATTTAATTGAATTGTCAGATAAATGTAGACCAATAGGTTGCAAGTGGATTTTCAAAACCAAGAAAAATGCTAGAGGTCATGTAGAAAGATACAAAGTCAGGCTTGTAGCTAAGGGTTTCAGTCAGAAGAAAGGTATTGATTATAAAGAAACCTTCTTACCCATTTCTATGAAGAACTCATTTCGTATTATTATGGTATTAGTAGCTCGTTTTGATTTAGAGCTACATCATATGAATGTCAAAACAACTTTTCTTAATGGAAGCTTTTCTAAAGATATCTATATGGTTCAACTAGATAGTTTTGTTGAAACTCGCAAAGAACACAAGTATCTAAATTGAATAAGTCTATTTATGAACTTAAACAAACATTTAGACAATGGTATTTAAAGTTTGATAAAATAGTTACCTATTATGAATTTCAGGAGAACATTGCTGATCAGTGTATATACTTCAAGATGAGTGGGAGCAAATATATATTTCTGGTGCTTTATGTTGATGATATATTGTTTGCAGCCAATGACACTGGATTTTTGCTTGAGACAAATCACATGTTAGCTTGTCATTTTGATATGAAGAATCTTAATGAAGCCCATTATGTTTTAGGGATTGAAATCCTTCATGACATATATAAGGGTGTTCTTGGTTTGTCTAAAAAAACCTACATTAATCATATTTTAAGTAGGTTTAATATGCAATCATGTACTCCTGAAAAAGCACCAATTGTGAAAGGTGACACATTATCAAAATCACAATATCCTCAAGATGATATTGAAAATACTCAAATGCAAAAGGTTCCTTATGCTTTAGGTGTTGAAAGTTTGATGTATGCTTAAGTCTGTACACGCCCAGATATAGCTTTTCCTGTGGATGTACTTGGTAGATACTTGAATGATCCTGGCATCAGCCATTGGAAATCAGTTAAGAAAATGTTAAGATATTTACAGGATACTAAAGATTTTATCTTAACATATCAGCGATCCGACATTCTTGATATATTTGAATTTTCAGATGTCAATCATGAAGGCTGCCTAGATGATAGAAAATCTACTTCCGGATATATCCTTATGATGGCTAGTGGAGCTATTTCATGGAAAAGTATCAAACAAACACTTACAGCTTCATCGATCATGGAGGCAGAGCATGTAGCATGTTATAAAACTACATGTCAATCTATTTAGCTACAGAAGTTTTTCTTAAGACTGGATCTTGTGTTTTCCATTCCAAAGCTGCTGAAGATCTATTGTGATAATTTTGCAATAGTTAATTTCTCTCAAAATACTTGAAGTTCCTCACTTCTAAACATATTAATATTAAGTATTTGTTTATACGAGAGAAAGTTGTTCAATCTTATATTTTTATTAAGCATGTTGTTATAAAGCTTAATTTGACTGATCCACTAACTAAAGGCCTAGGCTCTAAGGTTTTTCAAACATATATGGCTCATATAGGATTATTAGAGTCTTCCATTATGTTTAATTAATGGGAACTCTGGATTGTATGTAAATAAGTTGTAATTATAATGAAAGTATGATTGTTTATACTTAATGCATGCATATTATAGTTTGCCATATATTGTTGTTGTGTACACATTTATTGTATATATATAACATTAAATCGTGAGAATATTGTGGTCTAAGACATTTTAATCAGTTTTGAACATTATGGACTGAGACTTTGGAGTCAAATTTCAGTATAGCTTCTTTTATTGTGAAAGAGATATTTTGCGATTGTCTTATTTGATTGTAAGGAAGCAATATTTCTAACAGATATTTTATTTATTCCCATTTTGTCAAATGTGTGGACTTTATAGAAATAAGCATTTTGATAGGTTTCTTTTGGTATTTCTGAAATGTTAATTAGGTGAAAGGATGACAATTAGGGTTTATATCATTCAAACAAGCATTTTCATCAATTTTCTTAAAATTAACTTAAAATACATAGAATTAAACTAACAATTAAAGTGAGAGAGAGATGAGAACTTTTTGATATTTTTGATAATTATTAAAAATCATACCAAAAATTGAAAATGGTCATATATATATTCTCATTTACTAAAGTTCCCCTAGTCTTTTTAGTTAAGACAAATGAGTTTCAAAGCTTGTCTTATAAGCTTCTCAATAGTAAATATAAAATATCACTTGAGCTCCCATATTTTAAAAATTTATAAATTGACTCCAAATTTGGTCAAACTTGTTTTGACCAAATTTATTTTAATTCAATTTATAATTCTATATATTGATGAAATATTATAACTTACTTTAAGTCACATTCGAGTAATTAAATATAACTCTCAAATTGTTAAATTATTTAATGCGCAAACCATTTATAGTTTTTGATATAATATCATCTCTGAGAGTGCTAGTTTTCTTGTGGATAATATTTAATCTCTCTCATATCAAGGAAGAACATAAATTATTGGTTGTGACCTCTTGGATTCACTGTGGTATTAGCTGTGAGTCGAAATCGAACTTATCAAGTTAGTTCCGAATAATTCGGATGCTTAACAACTATGGTTAATTTCTAGCAACATGCCATAATCCCTAAACCATAATGAAGAAACTCTTCATTGAACTTATTATGTCTAATTATACGTTCTATGTGAATAATCTTCTTCCGTTCGTCTATTCCCAACTAAATTAGAGCTTACGGATGTCAAAACCCTTAATTTAGTCATATGTAGATAATCAGTCAATGCATATTGAAATTGTCAATATGAACTCTTTGTATGACATTAATGATTTAGCTAAAGACTTTGTTTTCAGTTGTTTACTAATATTCGATTGAAAACTCAAATTTGGATTGAGTCAATGAAACCTCGAAATCCACTATATCGAGTCAACGGATTCTATCTGACAATTATTTACATATAATCAAACCGGCTTATATGTCCAAGACATCGTTAGTCTTATATTTATGCACCATATAAACCATATGCATCTATACTGATCAACAATAATGATGTCTCAAGTCTAAGGAGTAATTAATACACTAATATAATTATATGATGAATTATTGATAACATACTTTTATGTGATTCAATGATTCATCATAGCTTTGGTCACGTTTGAAAAATAGTTTTCTAACTGTCATTCTATACTAATGTCTTAATGATATCACTATCATATCACTCGCACTAATATTATCTCATGATATTTACCGAAGACATTTAGTGTGCCTACTGTGTGATATCGATGCTTAATTGACATTACTTTCATAGGGAACAATTTTAATAATCATATTATATGAACAATTCATATATACTCAATCATTAGTATGATTAGAACGAGGAAACAGCTTACACATATGAATAACAAATAATTTCTTTTAAATATGTACAATACATATTACAATATTAATTGAATACAATGTGCCATAAACCGACAATACGAATGGTTTTAAGGCATACTACACCAACAAACTTCCACTTGCACTGAAGTCATTCATTATTGTATCTAATACTCATATTTTCAAGATGCTGGTCCAGCTGTTTCAGTGTCATCGTTTTAGTGAGAGGGTCAGCTACATTATCTGCTGAAGATGTTTTCCCAATCAAAATCTCTCCAGCACCAACATGTTCTCTCAAAATATGATATTTACGTTAAATATGTTTTGATCTTTGGTGTGCTATTGGTTCCTTTGCTTACCCAATTGCACCTGTATTATCACATAACACGCTTATCGAATAAGCCATACTGGGAGGAACACCAAATTTAAATACGAATTTTAGCATTCAAATTGCTTCTTTAGCTGTTTCTGAAGCAGCAACATATTCAGCTTTTGTAGTAGAATCCGATGTAGTCTTCTACTTGGAACTTTTCCAACTAACAGCACCTCCATTACACAAAAAGACAAAATCAGATGTAGACTTTCTATCATCCATATTTGATTGAAAATTAGAATCTTAGTACCTATGAATACTCAACTCTTGAGATCTATAACTCAGAATTAAACCTTTAAGTATTTAAGAAATCATTAGTTTTTCTTAAGTACTTAAGGATTGTTTTTACTGCTGACCAGTGTTTCTATCACACTCCATTCTCATACTTATTTAATCCATCATGATTACATAATGCTACATTATTTGCCCATAAAGTATTTGCATCAACAATTCAAATATCCATTCAACATTACATCATTTATCACATTCTTCGTACATAATTTTTCTTTCATAAGGACTTAGCCTTAATACACAAAACTCTTGTACATTCCTACATCCATATTACATAATTTTTAAATAATAATGACTACAAAAAATCTTTACACATTCAAAATTTACTATATTACAAATTCTCAATTTTTTAAACTACACTAATAATTACATTTAACCCCAAATTTCTTCTATCATAATTACCTTCGCTCGCATTCTCTTCCCTTTTCTACATGTTATTCTTTAGAAAGATAAAATTTTAAAATAAAATACTGAAATTTGATCTCAGTAAGTAAATAATACAAGTTTTCTAATGTCAACGTAATATAGAACATAATTCTTTCTTTTCCAAAGCAATCATATTTGTACAAACAGATTAATGAATTTTCGAACTTTCAATTAACACAAGAACTCATTCATATTTCAACTATTTTTAAAATAGTTTAGTCAGTTAGTGTCACCTGTACCCACGGTGACCCAGATTCAGAACGTGATCACATATTCCGTTTAAAGCGGACATTTTCATATCAATTATAACAGAAACGTGCATTGCGTGTTAAACAGAATTTTTACTAGCTCGCAAGTCCTGCATTTGTCACGAGATTTGGGTAAATCAGAATAAACATTAACTAACGACTAGAGCCATAAAATACATTTTCATTCATAACTTTACACATTGATAACATTTCAATATTCATTTAATAAAAACGATATCGGCATACGAAATATTGAAAATTCACAATTTTCATTCAAATATCAAAATATACTCATCATTGTATAATTTCAAAAACGGTAAAATACATGCACAATCTACTTACTACGAGAGGAGGATAACCACTTCTATTAACAATCCTTTCGCCTAACTTGATCTTTTTTCTGGATTTTCATAGTCTAATACCACAAATATATAAATCATATATTTTACTATTCAATTAATCGACATAAATATTTTAAAAATGATATTCGTGGAGTTAATGTCTAAAATTCCTTAGTTTTACATATATCACCAATTTTAACTAACTAAGATCATTTAATTAATTTCCAATTCTGAGCAAGTATTGAGGGGTCTTATGCAAATTTTTAAAATAACTCTTATCGAATATAATGTTGGACAAAAAAATAATTAGTAGAACTTAAAACTTAATTTTGAGTCAAATTTTAAGAACTTTAATTAACTGCCTATATTGTCTTCATTGCTGCTTACCATTATGGATATAGGTACTGGCAATTCTTTGGTTTTCTGCAAACAAGGCTGGTTTCAAACATATTATAGGATATGGTTGCATAAATTTATAGATCTGTTCATAATATAATTAATTCCACCGACTATTTATTTCAATTTAAAATCCATGATTTTTTCATATATCTGAAATTTTCAATTTAAAATGGATGATTTTGATAATTATGAAAATTTCAGTGGCATCTATGGATTGTTTGATTAATGGAATGAAAATTCGTCTGAAGGGAATCAACCGCTATTTTTAGGGATATTAACATTTAGGTCCCTAAACTTTTTAATTTTCACAAATAAAAAAATAATGTATTTATTTATAACAAATAGGTCTCTAAACCTTTTAAACTGACTGAAATGTAATATAATAATAATAAAAATTATTATTTTAGAAGAAATTAAAGACTTATTTATTACAAAAGAATAAATTATGTCATTATTTACAAAATTATAAAATCTTATATAATATTATCGTATTTTTTCAATTATTTTAAAATTAAATCAAAGAGCAATTTAAGACAAGCAAAAATTCAATAATCATTAATTCTTAATTTAGAACTTTATCATTACACTAGTGTTTTTATAAATATTTTATGCATGATTGTAAGGTCTTAAGTGTAACGCCTCATCAAGTCTTGGTGTAATTTCACCGCTAATTGTATTTATAAAATTAAGATATAAAATTTATGTTAAGATATAATTATATAAATATATATATATATATATTAAAACTTGTGTATTTCTAAACACACACTACAATAGATCTAATTATTAGTTACATGTCCAATGTGAGATAACAGCAACCAAATTTCTTCTCCTTAATTTCTTGATTGATTGATTGATTTATTATGGATGTAACTACTTCTTTGGCATTTAGTTTTAATAAAATTAGCTACTAATTGTCTTAGATTAGCCCACCAAATACAATCTAATGGTTCATATAGTCTATTTGGACAATCTCAATTTGGCTCAATGAATTACAAGATTAGGCCACCAAGACCAATAAATTGTTTCACTAGCTAAACTTTCTTTAGCCTAGGAAAGAAAATGTCCGAAAATGCATTTATGATTTATTCTATCAACAAAATTGACTACATACTTTAAGCTACCTAATGAATCTGAACATGGTTGGCCACATATTTGATATTCCCCATCACATATACTAGAAATAATAATATTGCCAATTTATTTCACCTATCACACTAACATCAAATACATTATATTAAAAATAAGGTCCGAAATTTTCAACTTCCTATGTCAAAACACTCAACCGTTAAAGAATTTAATAATGAAACAAGTAAGAAAACCGCTGAATTCCTTTGAATAATATTAATTTATTATCACAGGCAAATTCTTCCCTAGACGTGCAAAATTCACTATATAATCCCAGGCAGAAAAGCAACCAGTAATTCCAAAACAGCTTCCATGGCTAGGGTTTTTCTTTTTCCCATGTTAGCTTCACAAATTTTCATCTTCTTCCTCCTTCTCCTCTCTTTCTCTGGAGAAAGTTATGGCTATGCAAGAACCTTCGACAGGAAGCTCATCGGCCTGAAGAAAGAAAAGCTCAGCCACTTCAGAATTTTCTGGCACGACATCTACAGTGGTAATAACCCTACTGCGGTGCCGGTGGTGAACCCGCAGAAGAATTCACTGACGATGTTCGGTTCCGTTAGTATGATCGACGATGCCTTAACGGAGGGCCCCACATTGAGCTCGAAATTGGTGGGAAAAGCTCAAGGGTTGTATGCATCTGCTGGACAGGAAGAAGTTGGTTTGTTAATGGTTATGAACTTTGTTTTCATGGAAGGAAAATATAACGGCAGCACGTTAACGATATTGGGAAGGAACAAGGTGTTTTCACCGGTGAGGGAGATGCCCGTGATCGGCGGAAGTGGGCTTTTCAGGTTTGCCAGAGGTTATGTTGAAGCTAGAACTCACTTTTTTAATCCTATTACAGGAGATGCCACTGTTGAGTATAATATTTATGTGATGCATTATTAATTGATGCTAGGTTTAATTTTTTATATTTATGGTTGAATTAATAATTGTTATTTGTCTCATGATGTAGAAGATTTATAGTTTTCAATAATAATGTCAATCTCTCTTGATTGATTTTAGTTAATGAAATAATTGGTTTTGATTTTAATTATATTGATTTTGAGATTTAAATATTTTAACTATGATAATATTCATGCCCTTGAAATTTAACATATTTTTAATAATTGACTCAATTTTGGACTTAGGTAGTTTATTTTGCTTTTTCGGAAATCTAAACTAGTCTAAAACCTAAATAGAATTGAATGTCTAAATCTGAAAATGTAAATTTGAGTGTGTTATAATTGATGTTATATGAAAATTATATATATATATATATATA
>JAXCLQ010000005.1:3547045-3561482 GCA_035584115.1 Cedrela odorata | reverse complement strand
TATATATATATATATATATAAATTTGTAAGCAAATCTTAATAATTCTAAATTAGAATAAAATAAAATATTAAAACAATAATAATTATACTGCTTTAAAACATCAAATACATTAAGTTATATATTTTATTATCACAATATTTAGGTATTCAAGCCACTATAAAATTATTTAAACACAAAAAAATTGAAATTTTAATTAAAATTTTCTTAAATGAATTCAAAAATAGAGAGATTTAAAAAATATATATATATATATATATACACCTTTGAAAATAAATTATTTAAGTATGAATATTTTTTATAAGATATTTAATTCAAAATTTTTATATTTTTGTTGTTTCAGTTCTCAATACTTAAGAGGGAGTGAATTGAGTTATTTAAAAAATTTAATGCTGAAATAAATGTGATTATAAATGCACTACAATAAATAAAAGAGTAGAGAGAGATTGTAAATAGATGATTTGTAGTAGTTCAACAAAAATGACCTACGACCACTTTCTCAGTTTTGACTCACCATTGAAGTTTGACTATTTCCATATTTATATTGGTCATGTGAAATCTAATACAACTCCTTATATGGTGAAGGACAACCGTACATTTTTTTTTCCGAATGAAGAGAAACCTAATACAATTTTTGTTTAACTGAGTGAAGATGAAACCACAAAAATCAAAACTAATTTTTCTATTTCTTAACTCTCTCACTAGAGTAGATAATAAAATAAGTTCACAATTTTGATTTTCTGTCACAAAGGAAATACAAAGGATAATTACAGTAGAGAGATAAAGTAATTTCACGTTAGAAGATTAAGAAAAATATTCAATGATTTGCAAAATGTACTCCATTGTTCTTCTTGTTTTGAAATCTTCTATTTATATTAATTATTTTTTGTGAAAACCCTTGTGTTTAATGACTTTATTTAGCACAATTAATGTTTTCCATAAATATTGCAGAAGTTAGAACTTTAAAAACGTTAAGAAGTATCAATACTTTTGGATAAAGTATCGATCCATGTTAAATTTGAATCTGGACTTGTTTTTGATCCGGATTTTCGATCATTTATCCTTCACGTATCGATCTGGTTGAGTTCGTAAATAATTCTGAAATCTTTGACTTGCAATGTGTCGATCCATTCTTCAGATGTATCGATCTGGTTCGGCTCGTAATTATTTTTGAACTCTTGGGTTTGTAATATATCGATCATATCCTTATATGTATTGATTTGGTTCACTTGGTAAATATTTTCGAACTCTCGAACTTGCAAAAGGTCTATCTTATAAACTCAAAGTATCGATCTTCTCTACATGTATTGATCCGAATCCTCTAGGTATCGATATGGTTAATTTGGTAATTTCTTCCGAAATTTCTGACTTGCAAGATGTCGATCTCTTGAACTCTAAATATCGATTTTCCTTAAATGTATCGATCCGTAAGATTTGGGTATCGATCCATTTTATGAAAAGGTCAATCCTTTGACTTTGAGTATTGATCCTATTAAACTTAAAACATAGTTTTCACAGAAAATCGTTTAGTTTGCTCATAATACACATTCAAATAGATTTTATTATCTACAAATTAAATTGATATTACAACAAATTTATTCATTATCGAAAACACAAACTTACACATTATGATATCATCAATTTCAATTCAAAACTACTAACATGATATTATTAATTTTTAGATCCAATCAAAAAATTAAAAAAAAAATACTATTTTCTTTAAAATATTTCTTAAAAATAAAAGTGTCGAAAAGTTCTATGAAGTTAAAAAAATAAATATACTTAATTACCTAACTAATTTTAGTAAATTAAGTATTAAGATAAAAAAACACGGCCCTTTAGTAATCGTATTTAAACTCTAAGAATCAATGTAAGAAAATTTGAACTCTCATTTCTCAAATTATCTTTAATATCATACTAATGAATAATATGTTTTGAGTTTGAATTCCATTTAATTTATGCTCATGCGCCAAAAAAATATCAATTTTAAATATGTAATAGTGGTTTAATTGATAATTCTTTTAAATATTATAAAAATTTAAGATTTGAATCTCGATCATATTAAAATTAGTAAAGAGTTTTATTTATCGATTATAACATTTACAAAAGAAAAAAAAATTCTTAAGAAAACATAACCATTTTGCTTGTGATTTTGAATCAATGTCTTTGGTTTCATACTATGCAAATACTTTTTGGCCTCACGTTAGGCTACCAACTACTACCAATATCAAAAATGTAGAATGCGGAGCCTCTTTTTCACTTTCTTTCAAAGCCTAACAAGATTGACCAAATGGGATAATAATTTTGAAATAAGCAGAATCTTGAGTTTTTCAATGTATTCATATACTCTTCACCACAACATTAAATAATCTTATTTACCGAACCCTAAACACCAATTATAGGATACCAAGTGCCAACCATTAGCTAGTAACTATATTTATTAGTAAAGAGTTTATAAAAAGTGATTAATAAGGTTTATTTGTAAATGACTTCTCTATCATTTATTTGGAATGAAAAAAGAATTTATGAAAAATTTAAAAATTTATTTTATCCCTATTAAAAGAAGTTTAAATTTAAATTGAATTGTTTGAGTTTTTATTTATAAATAAGTAAAAATATTTAAAATATTTTTATTTTATTTTAATTATTTTACTTCATTTCTCAAGTAATATACCATTCAAATTACTTATATATTAAGACAATTATTTAAATAGTTATATAATTTTTGGTAAAAGATATGATTGATAATCAAACAACTAAAAATTTATTTAAATAAATTTTGTTTGAAAAAAATAATAGCAAATGGACCATAAATTTATCTTTGTATTGTTTTATAGTAAAAAGCACTTGAATTAAGTGCTTCCGTAAAAAGTACTTTTTGCACTGTGATCTACCACACATATAGCGAGCAATTCAACTCCCCCCAAATAACCCACTTTGTATAATGGGTTGGTAACTATAATGACACAAATTTATTTAATTTCACCAAACATAAGGATTCACTTTTTTTTCTCATCATTATATATACAATTGGAAACAACCTAGTCCTTCCAAATTACATACCCTCGAATGGCATAAAATTATCATAATATTCTCTCAATGGCCAGGTTTCAGTTCATAATAATCTTCTCCTTCCTCTCTTCTTCTTCCATCTCTTTAATCTCAGCAGGAAATCATGAATTTGCAGACGGGAAATTTTCTGGTTTCACGACGGAAAAGTTTACCCATTTTCGTTTATTCTGGCATGACATTCTGTCTGGCAGAAACCCTACTACGATCCCAGTTGTGCCACCAGTTGCTAACTCATCTACAGCTTTTGGCCAAATGAATATGATCGATGATCCCTTAACGGAAGGTCCAGAATTGAGTTCAAAGCTGCTTGGAAGAGCACAAGGGTTTTACGCGTCGGCATCGCAGGAAGAAGTTGGATTGTTGATGGCTATGAACTTTGCTTTCTTTGGAGGTAAATACAATGGTAGCACAATCACTGTGCTAGGGAGGAACAAGGTGTTTTCGAAGGCGAGAGAGATGCCGGTAATAGGAGGAACAGGGGTTTTCCGATTTGCTCGAGGGTATGTTCAGGCTGAAACTTACAAGTTCGATCAAAATACAGGAGATGCAACAGTTGAGTACAATTGTTATGTGTTACATTATTAATATTTTTGCTTAATTATGTTATGAGATGATGGCTTACTAATTTCAATAATGTTGCCCAACTTTAATAATGATTATTAACTTCATAATTATTCTTGCGGATATTTTGTAATATATGAAAGGCTAAATTGAATAATAATTTATTAGCTTGATATTGATACATATTTCATATCTAGCTTAAAAGATTTCTAATTACATACTTTAAGTTTTAATAACCAAAAGGTTATACAACTTTAATGCCTTGTATAATATACCCTTTGAGTACACAATGATAAACTTCTTAAATTTTATAATACGCATATTATAAGATTAATCAAGAAATTTGGCATTTTAATTTTAATTTTGATATTATGAAGATACCAAATTACACGTTTTATGTTTAACCATCTAATTTATAATTTATAAGATTTAATCTAATTGTAGATTCGGCTCGCCTAAATTTAAATTAAAAAAATTCAATCTAGATTACTTATAAATTTATTATATTATAATGCTATTACTGGGACTAAAAATATATATGATTGGTTTTTATCTACTAAAAATAAAACTTAAAATTAATTATTATAAATAGGGATGGTAATTCGAATTTTCGTATCGTATTCGTTTCGTTTTATATTCTATGTCATATCCAGTAGAACTCAACTCGAACTTGACCCATTTAATAATCATATTAAAAATTAAAAATTATATCTTGACATGATTATTAAACGTATTGAAATCGTGTCACATATTTAAAATATTTATTTAATTTATTAATATATTAATATATTTTTATAATATTTATTGTACTATATATTCAAATGCTAATTAATTTTTTCTGAATTTAACTAAGTATCTTTTTAAGATAGATAAATATTACTATTTTTTTAAATGTAAAAAATATAAAATAAATTTATTAAATTATAACACTATATAATTACTTGAATAGATAATTATATCATAAACAAATTCAAGTATCGAGAACTCTAAATTCGAACTCGGCATAATTATAATCGTGTTGTATCGTGTCACCGATTTAATAATCTTGTTATTTTATGTCAATTTAAACCCACAAATTTTGTGTCATGTTCTTATTAAGTTGAAGATTCGTGTCAAAAATTATCATCTCTAATTATAAACTATAAATTGTGTTGTCTTGTTAATAACTTTTTATTTAAATTTATTGTTGTTATTTTATTATTATTATATGGACCCTCTCGGCCGATGATTCAATACGGGCTGCACTATGGGCAGCGTGCTGTGGATGCGGTAATAACATCCGGATCCTTGATATGTTATGTTTTCACAATAAGAATATAGTTTTACGATTAATATCAAAAAAGTCCCTAATTAATGACTTATAATATTAAATTTAATAATCACAATTAAGTAGAATATTTTAATTAAAATTATAAATTTATTAAATATAAATAAATAAATTATATTTTGATATATAAGAATATAAAATTTCAAAAACCCCAATATTATTATTTTAATTTTAATTGTTCTCTTGACATTGATGAATTTGAATAATCCTAAAATATTTTGGTGGGAAATAAAAAGTTAAAGCAAAATCTCACCATAGAATGATTGATTTAAACCTTTACCTGCCAAAAAAAAAAATGCACTTTGGCCTACAAAGTTATGACAAAAGCCATTACAAATTAAAGATTTTGTTATATAAAAATCAGATGAAATTGATTAAAGTTATATTGATTATTGCTTGGAATGCCAGTTGTGCTATTTTAAGGAAAGAATATCTGAAAGTGGAGCATCAAAATCATGTTAGTTTCCATGCTTGCAAATGGGAGAACACCAAATTTGCATTCTATGATAATAACAAAATACAAAAGTATTTTTCATGATTTCATCATCAATCAAGTAATTATTGATGACATGATTATTTAAGTGGAAGAAGTGCCAAATAATTATAATTATGATTGTTATGATCTTTGATTCAAAGTTTTAAAACAAAATTAGTAAATGACAATCCCATAATCATTGGATGCATAACTTCATAATCGACACATGCTGTTGATCGGACTCATAAAATTAAACATAAAATTAGAGTTTAAATCTAAAACTTATTATTTATTTTTCGATTCAATATTAGATATAAATCACACTTTAAATACTCGTTTAAGACTTCATAGTTGTCTCTGTCATTTAACGTATGTCATATAATAAAATAATTGATGTTATAAAAAGTACATTGACAATATAATTATTATGAGGAAAAATGATATACTTAGCAAATAAATTATTCCAAACATGATATAAAATATGATAAATAGGAATCAAAATGATTGAAACTCCTACATTCAAATCCTTTAAAGATGCTATACAAAGAGGTTTCTCCTTCTTCAATGCACACGTTACCACTTTACCTTATAGCAATCTAAGATGTATATAACATTAATAATTATAATAAAAAGCTTGGAATATGCAATATATTTATGCATATCCCTTTTATTTGTTAATTACATTGAGCTAAGCTAAAGTGACAAAAGGACCACCATCTCTACATACAACTTTCCCAATAACATGCTCCCCTTTTTAATTTTTTCCTTCTTCTCTTCACTAAACCCTAACTTTTGTTTCTCTGTTATTCTTTCTCATCTTTTCATGTTCTAGTCTTTGGTGGACGGCACGTGGCGCATCGGCATTAGTCCATATTCTTTACAACTTCAAATCTCAACCATTAAAAATTCTCCCCACCTTAGAAGTATCTTGATTCATCGTCAAAAAAAGGAGAATACTATTTGAACAAATTAAAGAAAGATAGCTACTTGCATACTTAAAATATTCCTATATTATTAAAGTTATTTTTCTTTATTAAAATTCAAAATTATTAGTTCTCTTAATATTATATTCATAATATTAAGCAACATCTACAATTCTTCATCCATATATAAACATCTTCACCAGTTGATTCTAGAAAACATTTCCACACGCAACATCACACTATATATTCATATCTCCATTTACTCACCCAAAACCCAATTCACAAATTCAAATTTCTAGCTTTCTCAATTGTTAGCCATGGCTAGAAACTACTACAACTCCTCATACTTGGACTATCTCTACTCCTTCTCTCTTCCAGTCCATCTCTTCTTCTTCATGCTCATCCTCTTCTTCGTTCTAGGGTTTTCCTGGTACATAAACTACGAATACATGTTTGAAGATTTCATGAACCAGGTCAAGTTTTTCCTCATGCTTTCTCCTCTTCTCTTACTCCTCGTCGTCCACTGCTTGTCCGGAGGCTTTCCGTTCTTCGATCAGTTCCCGATGGAGAAGGATTCTCTCCACAGAGCCGGAGGATCGCCGTGGGGAGTTGCAGCTTTGCTTGTTTTCCTTCTGTTCATGGTTTCTTACCAGTCTTCTTTGCATGAACGATGGTTTCCTTTGATTACTAAATAAATTACCTAATTTCTATGTAAATATTTATTAAATTAAGTGAGTTTTATTTGTTTTAAAAATAATTATACGTACAAGTCTCTTGGTTTTTCTTTTCCAGACTGTGTTTGTATGTTAATTTTGCTAGTGTTATGTTTTCCTGTTAAGAGTTTACAAGTTAATTGTAAACAAGAACCCTTCGAACAATTGAGCTAAAGAAGCAATTAGTGAAGTGTTTCCCTTAGAAATGTTTCTTAAAAGTGCTTCTATATTGAATGTTATTGAATACATATACATAATATTTTATCGTTTTTTTTGGGTACTTTTTCTTTTTTCTTCAAATTTTTTTTATTTTTTAAAGAGATAGTGGCCACTTGCTTTTTTGTTGTCTATTATCGAAGATTGTTGTAGGGGAAGAAGACATGACCTATATATATTGAATACATATTTTAATGTATCATTGAATACATATACATAATGTTTTAATGTGTTTGTTCTCTCTCTACAAATATAAGTTTCTTGACATAAACTTTCGATTAAAATAGTAATATTAATTTTAAATCATTGATTCATGTAAATCTAACAAATTGTATTTGATGTTGTTAATTTTCTAATTTTTTTCTTACAAATTTAAGATTTTTTGTTACATCTAAAAAATTTCTTATAATTTTCAATTTTAATATTATATTTAAGAAATTAAAAAAAATTAATATTTATAACGAAAATCTTAAAAATTTAAAAATTTTATAATAAAATTGATTGTGTTGATATATTTGCGTTTAACTACAAAATTTTAAGTACAAAAATTAACTTGTTTTAAAACTGATATAATCAATGACGCGACACTCTCAAAAAGTGAGTATATAAAAATTTGTGATTATAAATAATAAGATAAATAAGTATTTAATACTTATGATATCATACAATTTAACGTCACATTAATTAGAATATAAATACAATATCTCAATTTTGTACAATATTTTTATACTTACAAATAGTAACATCTCCATCTCTCTCTAATATGTTGTAAAAGCATTTAATTGTGGAGCTTATATTCAAACACACCCTTGTCTTCCATTTACATATCATATAGTACTACTACTCGATCATAAATTTATAAAAAAAAAAAACCTTTAAACTCTTTGACTAATAGCCCAATTATCTATAAACACACTCTCTAGTGGATATGCATTATCCAAAATTTCTTTCTAATAACCTATAACTTATTAAAAAGCATACATCATTGACCTTGTGATTTGAAGGGAGGTCTATTAGGACCACCTTCCTTTTAAATAATTTTAGTTAATTTGGTAAAAATTTAACCCACAATTGTGAGATTGTGAGGTTATATTTTCTTTTAAAAAAAATAATAGTTCATTGTTACAATAAATATATAATCACACGATGCAAATTCGATATAAATAAATGAAGTTAATTTAAGAAAAAATGACATAAATAATAAATAAGTCAAATTCATATTTAAAATTCTTATATTGACCTAAATTTTGTTAAACTCGATTATAACACGATACAAATACTACCGTGTGGCAGCACAAATTGCCACCCTAATAGTATTCTCCTAAATCTCAACAGTAAAAAGAATCTCGGTGAAATTCTCCCAATTTCAAGGAGGCAAGATGCGATGGGCCAAAAAGATTGGGCTTTGTAAACTAAAACGGGCATGGCCCGTTAATTCTAATTTTCCGGCCCAAACAAGTTGACAAAAACTGTTATCTCCTCTTCATATCCAAAAGCCAAATTTTGAAAAAAAAAATTAATTAATTATTATTTTTTTAATAAAGATGAAGTCACAGACTCATAGTCCGTACAGTGACAGTCTTTTTGGTCCAAACTGCACGTGTCACGTGTAATTGGCACGTATGCCACTCCTCACACGTATAAATCGGGACAGCACCGACCAACCACTGTACGAATGTTTCAGACTGACTAGACTTTTGAAAAATAATAATAACGACAAAGACATCAATACTCACCGTTGGATTTTCATAGAAAAAATCAACTAATGATCGGACGGTGGTAGTTGATCATAGACTTCTTTTTATTTATTTTTTATTTGAGTTTGTTAATAACTAATCCAATCAACGGTTGCCAAGTGTAAGATTTACCGACACAAGAATCAGCCTTTGAGATTTTTGTTGGATTGTATAATTACATTAAGACACCAACCATTTCTTTGTATTTATTCTTAAAATTTTAGAATAAAAAAATGTTTTAAATTTATTAAAAATTTTATAATTTGTATAAATTATAGTATTAAATAGATTATATAGTAATATAGTATACTCACTTAATTAATAAAAAATTTCCCATCTTATTTAAATTATATCAAATTAAAATCAAAATATACATATTTTTTCGATTTATTATTGTATTTTGATCGATATAGTATATTTTATATGTTTAATTATATATAATTATAGTTAATTAATAATGAAATATAATGTTAATGAGCTAGCTTTGCTTTTATATAAAATTACCCAATTCAAAACTATAAATTAATAGACAAAATTTAAGAGGCATATTGCAACAATTTCATTCTTTCAAACATATTTATGTGTTATGCAAGAGTTGGAATTGGATGGATATATAGTCTTGAGAGTGTAAAGGTTGAAAGAGAATATTGTCCACTTTTTATCAAAAAAGTGAACTTTATCTTTGATTCTTGAATCTTGATTTTAGATAGAATACAATGATGCAATTAATTTTTTTTAATATTAATAATTATGTTTTTGAGTATTAATATTTATTGGTTAAAGATTTCATCAAAATTTATTTTTGAATAAATTTATATGTTACTCAATTCGAGAGTTTATTGATCATAGAAAAAAAAATTTATTTTCATAAATAGAGATTTTAATTTTTAATCTCAAAAATTAAGTAGAGAACTGACGACTACTAGATTAAGCGTTGATTACCCACGTTAACTTTATAAAAATTTGGATGAGTATATGGCAAACTTACTAGCTAAATTATTAAGTGTCAAATTATTAAAAGTGGTCCTTTAATTTGGCACCATTTTCCTAGCTAAATTCTAGAGCATGGTCTCTCTATTTTTGAGTGTTATCAACATTTCCACCACTCAAAACTAAAGTAGTTGAATATTTTACAAAGTATTCTTCAATCTCTTAAAACCCAATTGTTTAGTCAATATTTTGAAAGCTTAGACGCATAAATTTGCTGAAAATAGCTTTATAGCATGGTGGCGATCTATGCAAATTATTGGTGTTTTCAGTCCTTATGACAATGAAGTAGCTTGAATCTGCTAATCTTTGTGGCTGTCAGAAGACATACTCTGGCTTGTGATGTAATACTCATTCAAGCATTCATGGAGTTGCAAGAACTTGGAATCATCAATTTTACTATATTTTTCCGGAAGATTCACAAACAAGATGATGAAATGGAATGGTCACTAAATATTCCCAGTTTCTATAAAACTGGATGCAAATGACTCATGGAAATGTGTGAACTAAATCTTACCAAGAATAGAGACGGATGCAAAGAGTGGCTGCAGGAAGCAAGTTGGATTTCAGGCACAAGCTTTCATTAATATATCCAAACCAAAATTACACTTTCTACTTCATTTTCCAGGGAAACTAACAGACAGATGAAACTTGCAGCATCTTATTGAGAAATTAGTCTACATTATACACTAAGTTAAGCATACATAATCTAGAAGATGAGGCCATGTAAGGAAGGTTGGTAAGAGATGAGAAAGCACAGAAGCAGCAAGACAAATGCAACACCCCAAGGCGAGCCGCCAGCACGATGGATTGCACCAGGCTCAGCCCCTGGAATTGGAAGGTTAATTTGACTACCTGCAGAGAGCCAATGAACTGTAATGATCAAAAGCAAAGGAGAAATCACAAGTAATCTTTGCAGTAACTCAGATGCTGTTGCCATTATTGCATCATAAACCAAGTAACTCAAGAATCCACAAACAAATATTGTAGCTGCCTTGAGAAGCCATTGCTCTGATATGCTGGAACTTTGAGGTCTTGATCTGGAGTAAGAAGCCATGAGTAAGGAAGAAAATTTAAGACAGTGAAGGAAAAGGATTAAAGGGTCTATAAAGAGTACAAAGCCTGTAAGAATTATTGAGCCTCTGGCTGTACCTTTTGTCCCATGCTATATTTTTTTTTAACTGAAGGAATAATTTACTAAGTAACTATTTGAAATTTGTATTCTCCCATTTCAATTGAAGGCACGTGATCATGAAGGTAAATTTTTGAGGCTGACACTATCAATATATATATATATATATATATATACACACGCGGGAGTTTTGACAGAAATCAAATTTCAAGAAATAATACTCAGATTCCAGGGCAAACTGAAACTTACGGCATTATTTGAGTTTCTTGTATTGCTGTGCATGCTCTCTTCTAAAAAAATTCCTGAATGTTTCAAATATTCAAATTGGATAAAGACTACGGAAATGCTTGAAACTGTAACTTCAAAATGATACAAGACTGCATGCTCTGAACTCAGGAATTCAATCACCACTGCAATGAAAAGTGGCTGGCTGGAAAAAATACAATAGTTGCAAACTCAAGCAGAAAATATTTTTTCCTTCGGAATTTCCTTTTTAAGGTGGTCAATCACAATAACTGAGCCAGAGTACCAATTACACGTGTCAATTCATTGTGCCATAGTTGTTAAGTGGAAGTATATGTTCATATTGCTTATGCTCTTGTTCAACCTTACAACCACACAATGCTGAAGATTGGTCCAAAATCTGAAACTTAATCTACAGCCTTTTCTAACATTTCTTTCGCAGAAATACCATTCACCTCCACCCAACTGCACCCTGTAACTTTTTTCAAACACTTCTGTTTCATGGAAACCATCAATTCAGCTGCATTATTCCAGTACCAGATAGAGAAGATACATTTGCAGCAAGTACATAATTTGCTCCTAATTCAGGATCTAATTAAGTAGAAGCTCCCTTAGGTTATCATCTAAACAAAGAACCCTACCATGGTTTCTGCAAGCCCCAAGGAAACTCCTTAATATAACTGCATTAGGCTCCATTGGCATGTTTCTGACAATATAGTAAGCTTCTTCAATCAAACCAGTTCTGCCAAGCAAATGAACCATACATCCATAATGCTCCATTGTTGGTTTGATATCATATATTCTAATTCTCACCATTTCATCAAAATAACTTCTACCCTCATCAACAAGACCTAAATGGCTGCAAGCTGATAAGATTGCAGAAAATGACGTGCTATTTGGTTGTAGCCCAGTTTGTGTCAAATTAGTAAACAAGGAAATAGCATCTTTCCCTCAGCTGTTATCTGCAAAACCAGAAATCATGATCGTCCAAGATTGCAAATTCTTCTCGCACATCAAATTGAAAACTTCGAAAGCTTTCTCAACATGACCACAGTTAGAATACATCTCAACCAGGGCTGTTCCTAGAGCAACATCCAATCCCACGCCATTAGTGATTGCATATGAATGAATGGATTCTCCTGCTCTGACATTGATCAGACTGGTACAAGCTGAAACCAAGCTTACCAAGGTAACAGAGTTTGGTTTTTCATTCGCAAGCTTCATTTGTTGAAATACCTTAAATGCGTCCATTGGACGATCACTGCAAGCAAATAAAAGTTCTTACTAATAAAAGAATATAGCACTAACAAATATATATCAGGACTGAGCATATAAATAAAAGATCAAGTAATAAGAAGAAAATGGTTAGAAGAAAAGATTAACAAAACTAAATTGAATAGCAAAAGAAAGGTTTTTAAGTTAGAATTCAACAAATAAATCAGAATAAAGAGAAAACAAGAGATGAAAAGAAGTTGAACTCTTATGAGGGCATCTTTCTCCAGATTATCAAAGGCTAATATTTTTGTTGCTCGAGTCTACAGGTCAGAGGACAGAGTACTACTTAGCAAATTGAACAAAATACTAAACCTACAAGGAAACCATGCATAATATGAAAACAGAAAAAAATCAAATAGAAAATCATAAACCAAATAGGAAATCCTGGCAAATAGGATCGTGTCAGATTTGTGGTTACCATACAAAGCAACATTGCAACTTAAAGTAAGCCACAAACCAGATCATATTAACCATTTTTTGGTAACAACAGCATTGTCTGCTACTGAGCTATGCCTCAAAACATATCCATCCGTTTTCATCCTTGAGAATGAGCAAGCCTCTTCATGTGCACATATTAACCGTTCATAACCATGCAGAGCTAATTTTCAAAGCGAGGAAATCAGCACACAAAGAGAGCGTCTAATTCAAGAAAGGACTTTTAACTAAAAAGAATTCATATTAAAACAACGACAACAATTATGACTAACTAATTAACCAATGAACTTCATGCAGCAAATATTTGACTTTCATTTCATAAAAACTTAAGTAACGGGAGCTGAAATAACAACCACTGAAATGAAGTCATAAAAAAAAAAAAACATACCATGCAACATAACCTGCGAGCATAGAACTCCAAGAAACCACGTCTCTTACAGCCATTTCATCAAACACTACATTCGCAAGTCTAATTTCATTGCAAGCAGCATACATTCTCAAAAGGGTATTCCCAATGTACTTATCTGAATCCAAACCAGATTTAAAAATCAATGAATGCACTGAGCCTCCAAATCCTAGCAATGAACATTGACCACAAGCTTTTAAAACAAAAGGGTATGTTATCATCGGGTGTAAGCCCAATTTTTAGCAATTGATCAAACAATTTGAATGATTCTATCGAAAAATAGGTTTTCGTGTATGCTCTTAATATGTTTCGAGAAGCAGAGAATGGAGTCGATGAAGGTAAGCGATGGTTTTTGACCGTTGGAATAATATTTGAATTTGGCGGGAGATCATGACACCATATCTCTTCTTCTACACAACTAAAAGCTTGCAGCTAACCAAACAGAGGAAGCTGTGCACAACTAAAATTCGAAAAATACATTTTTCAAATTGAAAACAGGAAATCGTTCGAGACCAAATACAGGAAATCGATCATATTGAAAAAACGATGTCGTGTTGAATGCATACTTAGCACTTATTCTCCAACGTACTCATTACAGAGCATTAAAAAAAACAAAATTAAAATTAAAATTAAGGGATAGAACATAACATAAACAAATGATTGTATTAATAAGAACATCTACATGAATGAATCATTACTCAATATATACAGTTATTTTGTTACAGGAAAGATTGATTGAACACCAAATCACCACATAGGAGTCCATGGTTCCAGCTGCTGCTTAGAATCCATGAGAGAAGGAATATTAATCCATGACCTGTTTGCCCACATCTCACCCGCATAGGAGATTGGATTGTCACCAATATGAATCGGATTAGTCCTTTCAATCTCGCATTTCAGACACGAACACACTGTATCACCATTCAATTCCTGAAAAT
>JAXCLQ010000005.1:3523993-3535845 GCA_035584115.1 Cedrela odorata | reverse complement strand
GATTTAAGAATTTACTTTTACATAGAAATTCATAATTATTTTTATATACTCTGTTTTCAGTGTTTGAACAACTAACTGCAGATAGCTAGATCTTCAATGATTCTCTTCGAGTAGTGAAACTCAGAAAGAGTGATGGTTAATAATAATAAAATAAATAAATTGTCTGAATAAATTTATTTAATTGTAATTTCAAAAATACTCTTAGAATTTAATTTCTACTCTATAAAATTTATCTAATTTTATATTAAATTTATATATTCTAATTTCATTTCCAATCATATTTTAGTTTTTAAAAAATCCCATAAACATTATTTAACTTAACAACAATAAAGGGTACTTTATTTATTTTAATAATAAAATAGATATGTATTTGATACAACTATATAACTTATGTCTTTAATCGTAAATTGTAAATATATTAGGGATCCTTGTGTTATTGTCTCTTTAATTAAAGTAATGATTTTTTATTTTATTTTTATTAGAAGAATCCACTAATCCAAGTGCATCGAAGCAAGGAGAGAAAACTGTCAGCAATTGTGAGAAGTTAGCCTGGTGAAGATTGAAAAAATCTTTCAGGCCAGCTTAAGATTATACCAAGCCTGCCCTCGAAGACCCAGTAATTCTTTCTCTCTCTCTCTCTCTCTCTCTCTCTCTCTATATATATATATATATATATATGATTTTATCCATTTGTTTTAATTTGTTGTGTTTTGGGGTTTGAAGTTTATGTTCTGAAAAGTGTTTTTGTTGTTTTGGGTTTTGGTTTTGTGGTAGATACTGAGATCAGACCAAATTGAAACAGAGGAAGCAGTGCTGCGGTTGCCTCCTCCTATCCTATTAACACATCCAAATTTCTGAGCTAATAGGTTTTAACTTAATTTCTGTTCTAGTTTTTTCTTTTTTTTCTTTAAAAAACAAAAATAATTTTTTTATTGATTTGGAATTATGTTAGTTTTAATGTTTTTGGCAATCACCCATAGACTGTTTATTTTGCTTGAAAATGCATGAATTTGTTTCAAATTTATCTAAATCAATTCAATAATTGATTAATTTCAGAAAAGAAAAAGAAATCCTATTCTACAAATAAAACCTTGAAAACTTTCTTCCCCTGAAATTTTAGGCCTCTGGGGCAACAAATGTAGGTGAAACTCAGGCAATAAGAAGTTCAATGCAGATTACATAGTACAATGACATAGAAAATGATACAAATGAAAAACATCTGCCTTCTAAGAAATTTTTCTCTTGTTCTCTACGAGTTACCGAGTCTGACAACATTGGAAATGTTTCCGGACAACAATAATCGTAATGTAGGAATGATAAACTAAACCTAAATCTCCAGCATTGATGTTGGAAGAAGTTAAGGATGCAATCAGAAGAATATCTGGTGAAGAATACCTAATGCTATCTACAATTATCATGAAAAAATAAATGAGATGAGGAAAAACAATCAAATGTCATCTTCAGATGAAGCCGGAGCAAGCTGTTCCGAAATGTTAGGAAATCCTTTAGGTAAGGTAAACAACGGTTCATTTGTTGCGGATCCTTGAATTGCTAGACCTAATGCATATCCCAGTGCTCGAGATACCGGCACTGCTACTGCATTTCCGACTTGAATATACCTAAAAAAAAAATCAAGAATGTATAAAGAAGTAGCATCAAGAACAGACAATTGATAAATCACTTGTGAAAATAACACAAATCAATGTGTATGAAGTTCATTTTTGAAGGATAAACAAAAAGGAATTGCATATCCTTGACTTGAACATGCATTTTAATGAAGTTCCTAGAATTTACTACATAATCCAACAATATTTTATGTGTAACATAGAAGTGAAAGGTAGTACGTATGCATTTGCAAAAAAAAAAAAAAGAAAAATGCAATATTATTCTGGATTATGAATCAGAAAAAAGTGCCAATAACTGTATATACCTTTCTTTGATAGGACCGCAAAGTTTATAATAGTCCGGAAAACCCTGGAGTCTTGCATTTTCACGAATTGAAAGGACACGGTCTTGCTCTGGATGTAAAATAGCCTGTAAAAAGAAACAACAATTAATTGTGTATGAATATAAATATGCTTCAGCAACACAGAAAGAGAGAAAATTCACCTGGTTGTGAGGCTCTGCTCTTGTAACTACAGTTGGCACTGTTTCATCCCACCAAAGACGTGCAAACGGTCTGTATATTTGCAAAGAAATTATATCAAAATCTACTTAATATTAAACAAAACGTGCCTGAAGGAGGGTAGAGAAAACTTGCTTTGATGATGACCCATCTATAAAACTCATGGCATAATTTGGGACCTGTAATAACATGCAACAAATTAAGAATCAACAACGAAAGCAGCACAAAAAAAATTGAAAAATAAAAGTAGGAAACAAGAAAAATTACCAAAGGCTTTCCAGACTCCAAGTAAATCCTCTCTACATCAGGATCCCACTCAACTTTGTTATCAGGACGCACGCGAACACCAGGTAAATCTCTAAAATTTGCTCCCTGGTAATACAAAAAGGCAAATTAACAAACACGAAAGTACTAAAACTTACAATCGAATTGCTTGTATTATATTTTGCCAAACACGCCCAATACCTTTCTTTTAGGGATTCGACAAACACGTTCATAGTCATCCTTGTTCAACTCAAGTGGACGATGATCATAAAATAATTGCTTTTTGGGTTTTGATTTCGATGAAGAACCCAACATTTCTGCAAAATAGTCAAATAATTACAATTATTTGTTGAATACAACTTATGTGGGAATAAAGGAATTTCATCACATAAATCCAAACGAGCACAATTTATTCAGTATTAAAACTAATTTTATCAGAATAAAGGGATTTAATAATGAACTTCGTCAACTATAACTCTCAAAACTATGTTGAATCACCATTAAATTCAGAAATTTAAAATAATATAAAAAGACTCGAAGATAAATTTAAACATTAACAATAAATTCATATAAGACTAAGCTAGTGCCATCCTTAGGTCTAAAATCACCAGACTTTTGAGGTCGGATAAGTGACAACCTAAAAGGAGAAGAGAAATAAAGAAAGAAATAAGCAGTTTATGATCTTCACATCAAAACCACAATCAAAACGAATAGAACATCTAGCAACACATGATTCAATTTCCACAAGCGAATAGGAAGCCTTGTGAATCAATTCCATGTACAATAAAATTAATATAACGATTGTAACTTCTTACCATCTTTTCTTAATCTAATAAAACGTTGAAACTCTGTTTCAGGGTCTCTATCATAAGCCATTTGATCACGAGACTCGTAATTCCCAATCTAAATTTAACAATCAAATGTTAAATATCATGAATCAATTTATAAAAAAATGACAAAACAGCAATAATAACAAGAGATTTTGAACATACAGCTGGAAGGTCAGAAATTGCATCCTTTAAGAGAAGTTTTCTTTCCAGTTCTACTTCCTGGCCTTCATCATAAGCTACAGTGTTCCTCTGCATCCATCGTATATGGTTCAATATGAAATACTTGGAATAAAAATAACAAATTCTAAAGCATAACTATTGATACCTCAAACTCTATAGGAATAACTCCTCTCAAAACCACATCATGTGTTGGAAGCGCGTATTGAGGCAATTTCTGAAAAGACAAACACTTAATTAGAAGAAAATATAACTTAGACAATACTACAAAGCTAAAGATTGATAAAGTTACCTCAGTAGGTTGTGCTCCCCACAAGAAGACCCTCATTCGGAATTGGGGAAGACCATATGCCCCTGCTGCCATCATTCCCATTCGAGCTTGGTAGTTCATTTGAATGAGCCGACCCAAGGCATATCGTCCAAGGTATCCTTTAGCAAATTTTATGATGTCAACAACATTCTCCATCAAAACAAATTTTGGCTTCAAAAATTCTACAATGTCCATAAAGACAACTAGCTGTTTATTTTTTTCATCAGCCAATGGATTATCTTTATTCCTAAAACGATTGAACCCACTGATCCCTTGGCATGGAGGTCCCCCGCAAATCACATCAACATCACCCTAACAATAAAAGAAGGATTAAACAAATTAAAATGTGTTTCATACAAGCTTACAGGTTTAAGCAAAAAAGGATTACTAGTAGAGGTCAAAAAAGCTTACGGGCAAGGGTAGAATCTTTGATTTGTACCCGTGCAAAATGAAATCTTTTATTCTCGCGTGACAATTACTGTTAAGAATAAAATGTTAGTTGTGTTCACAATTTTTTGAGCTAAAATAAGTCTGCATAAAACTGAAATTGCTCAAGAGGCAAATATGATTTCAGCAATGTACCTCAACCCTTCAATTGGTTCCCAAGTGTCTTCATCAGGTCCATAATTTTTCCAACGAACCTACGAGCAGAAGAGTGGGAGAAAATACAGAAGGTTTAGAACTGCACAGAATAATAACATAGCTTGATCACAGTTGTTAGTGATGACATGAACTTTATAACGCAATATTGTGGACTACAAAATGTTAAATTGTTTTCATTTTATATCACTGATTTGTATCAGTTACACAATAATACTTGACAAGATTCTTGATTAAATAAAAAACTGCATGTTTCAACAAGAAGATATTATTTCCTTCATTTCCATTCTTCAATACACCTTGTGGTTTTGATAATAATACTCACCTTTCTGTTTTTCTTTGTTCATTTTTTGTTTCTTCATTATCAACAATAACATGAAAAATCAAATTCACATTTCCACAAGCACTTTTAGTAATTTTCAGTAGTCAAACTAGGGAAGAGAACATTTATCACCTAATGGAAATGACTTAATGAGGTAAATCAAGTTTTTCTACTCGTGTTCTTTTAAAGTTTTCATATTTTGTCTTCTCTCAGGAAGCATTTCTTGACCTTCAATTCCGTTTTTATTTGCCCGGAAAATGAAAAGGTACAAAGTAGTTCTTATGAAATCAAAAAATTTAGATGCATATTATTTAATTTTGGTTTTATAGTTCATATACCTTCAAATACAATCCACGTTCCCCGTTCTCTTTGGGATCACCATAGCATATTGCCAATATTTTTTCAACTTCAAAAACCTCTGGATCATCTTCACCATCATCCTCAATGTCATGATCACCATCTTCTTCTTCACCTTCATCGTCAAAATAGTATAGTTGTTGTTGGGGATCTCTACTTTCGATCAAGGAAAAACTAATGCATAGTTTTTCCCACTCTCTTAACAATGAAAGAAAATCCTCAGCAGCTTCATTTCTCACCTGAGTCATAAAATGATTCCGTGAGAGTCCTTCACAAAATCCACGCAATGACACAATTAAATGGAAACCAAAAATGGTTGCAACTTGTTATTTCTACCTCTGTCTCAGGATGATTCAACTTGAGACTTTCACATGCATATTTATTGAGATCAACAGCCCATTTCTACCAAAGAATTGAAAAGGATCAATCACTTTAAAAAAAACTAGAAAGATAAAACTGTAAAAGGTCCATCTCCACAATTTTGTGTTTATATTACTTGAAGAAAAAGATAAACATACTGTAACTAGATTTGAACCAGATAAATTTGCACCAAGGCATAGGCCAGTTGACATTGCACCACAACCCGAGTACAAATCTAACAATGTCACCTCTGTCTTTTTATGCTCTCCAACTCCACACTCATTTGCTTCAACATCACTAGAAATTGTAGATGAAGTCTCGCTACTAGCTCTCTTATTTTCTATAAATTAACATCACAAAAAAATTAAAACTAAATTCTGATATAACATTCATTAATTCATACTCAATGTATATAACAAAAAAAAAAATAGTAACTTGATGTTGTTAACAAATACAATGCATTTTCTCAGATATTACTTTTATCAGACAATGCTCAATAAATAAACAAAAGAAAAAGGAAAAACAATAACCTGGTAGTAAGTTAATAAATGTGGAGTATGGCAACAAATATTGCATATCACAATAGTAATCGCAAGCACGAATTGTTGACTTTTTTGCTTCTAAATCAATCTGCCAAGCCAACTGTAACTATTAATAAAGCAATTAAAACAAATAAAAATTGTTAAACACAGATAGAAAACTATAAATATACATTCAAGGGAACCCGAGCAATGTTTAAATTCTCCACTAAACATTCTAAGGCATTGTCATTTTGAACTTCTGAATAGAATACACGCTTTTTATCAATAAGATGGCCGTTGCTTTGAATAACCTGGAAAAGTTGGAACAAGTAAGAAATCAAAACACTATTACGCAGAAAAAAAAAAAAAGCAGAATCAAATTGTTATATTCTCCAAATTTCTTACAGTATCATTGGCTCTATAGTACCACTGGGCAGTAAAATACGGTGTCCCATCAACTGCTTCAAACATTTCCACTATCTTACAAATGTAATTATCCTCCCCATCTTCAGCCTAATCATAACAAAAACAGCAAAACCAAAATCACATCTAAGATCTCATATTTAAGAATAACTCCTAGTAAAAGATTGAAGCAAAATCAACTAGTATCTTTGTTAAAGAAATAAAAAATCTATAAACATTAATTATAACAATGCCTTTCTGTCTCTAGAATTATATACAATTTTTCTCCTCTCCAAGTACTCACAAAAATCTTCCTCCACTGACGAGCCAAAATCTTTATAAACCACTCAAATTATCATGAATTTTAATAATTTTCTTGGAAGCCATGATAATTGGCTTTCTTAACTAGCATTAGAAGCCTGTAAAAAGGAGGCTTAAATAGTGTGACAAGCCTTGAGCGAGTGAATCCACTTTCAGTTCAAATGAGAGGTTTGACATAGAGTATAATGTAACGGTGAGTAAAGTCACTCCCAACACAATACGAGATGCTTTTGCAGCCCTATTTTCAAAGAACAATGATGTTTTGCTGCAGATATTGACAAATATTAACATTGTTAAAAAAAATAAAAAATTTACACCATGAAATTAATTAGTTAGGTCTTAAAACCAACAGAATATCAAATGTTATAACTATGGCAAGAAAGGCCATTATGCAAAAGAGTGCAACTATGAAGAAAGTTTATTTAAGGCAATCTATTGACATTTTCCCTTCTAAAAAAAAGTAACGACATTGCCATTCACCAAGAAAACAATGACTATGAGGACAAGTGATATGTTCAAGCATTACTTGCATTGTCCAAGCCTACTGAGCAAAAAAAAAAAATAGTCTGTATTTGGTATTATTGTGTTGTGAAATAAAATAACTTGTTGCCAAGTATAAGTGTGTGAGTGGATAATAAATATTAATTATCAAATGAAAGTTGGTGTTTACTAAACACTTTAACTGTTGTACTTGAAAGCACAATAGAATTACAATAATTCCAAACTAACCCTTAGTAAATGGGATAGATTTTTGTCAAAAAAGTGAGTAGAAGAGTTACAACTCTACAATTGGTAGATGTTGTACTACAAGTGAGATAACTAAAGAGCAATTTGGTGAGACAATCCCGTCTTTTGAAAATGTTGAAAGCTGCAAGTGTCAGATCTATGAGTGTTCTTGAGCATAATAAAACTATCAAATTTAGATTATTTTTTTTACATAATAAGAAGACAATACCAAAGCAATTTTGTCATTCTAAAAGCTCTTTTTTTTGTGAAGTATATTTCATTGCAACAATAATCATTCATGACACTTCCAAGTAAACTAAGAGAATCTCTCTACATTGCAGGTCTTGTAAGTTTGTTTATACCAGCAAGCATGTAATGATAACAGAAATCTACAGAAGCATACTCACTTTTACATGGGCATCATCATAAAGATTATAAATGACATCCCCATCAACCTCCGCCCTTGTGTAATGGCGCTGAGCTTGAATGATCTCTTCATCGTCATCACTGAGCCAGAAAAATATTCGATGCACCAAATCATAAGATGCCACAAAAGCCAAAACAATAGGGATAGATGGACTAATTCAAAAATAGGGAGTGAGATAGCAAGAAAGAGATCCAATCAAATGAAAATGTGATGTTCATAGACTTACTCCTTCAAATTCTTAGCCTGGGATGTTCGCTTCTGCTTCTGTAAAACAGAAGTCAAACGTGAAATAAAACTATTATTAAAAAGAACATAATTGATAGAAGAAAAAATATAATATATGATCTTGTTAACCGAGCCTTATTCAAATAATCGGTTGCTTTGAATTGATAACATACTTGAAGGAACCCAAAACGACAGAAAATATAATACCACGTTATGGTCAACATAATGTCCACGAAGAACTGGCACCTCAAGAAGGCCGGCGGGATATTGCTACTAAAGATATTAGACAACAAAATTTTAAGACTTTTGAAAACTAAAGACAATATGTTCGTGGAAATGAAATAAAAGGACTATGCTTTGAGGGAAAGAGAAACGGAAAACAGAAGACAAGACTCAAGTTACAACACTCCTTATCATCGTATCCTTGGAAACTAATTTTTCAGCAAAATATTTATATGAAAGTTAATATTTCATAAGTTAAAGAGAGGGTGCAACTAAATCAGTTTATTGATTGGCTTAACATCGTCAAACATATCTTAGAGCATAAAGATGTGCCAAAAAAATTGCAAGGCGAAACTTGTTGTTATGAAATTAAAGTATGCATCTTTTTGGTGGGAAAATCTTAAGAAGCAAAGGGACAGAGAAGGAGGATGAAAAATTATGACATGGGATAAAACGAAAATAAAACTTAAAAGAGATATATCTACTAAATAATAATAAGTAAGATAATTATCTTAAGGTTCACAACAAGTAGAGCTATCTATCAATAAAGGAGTATATAATTGAATTTGAATAAACACGTAAAAATGAACAAAATGAACAATTGGTTTATATGCTACCAAGCAAAATAAATCTCTTTCATGGCTGGATACAACACTTCCATTCACAATATCATAACAACTTTTTACTAGTTGAGCGTAAGGACCGTCTCGCTATAGTTTAGATTCAGGATCACATTACTTGTGCCATTGGCAGCACGATCAAACAACTCCAAAAATTTCACATACAATCCTAAAACTACATTAAATCTAAAATAACCTCAATTTTCAAAAGTTCATGTGAGATCTTATTCAAATTATATCACTAAACCCCTAATTGTACACCAATTTTGTAAACTAATTTTTGAATCCAAACCTAACACCTAACTAACCAAATTCCATTTAATTACGAAATAATTAAATTCATCGTCACAAACAGCATTACAATCATTCAACTGATACTCGTAAAAACAAGGCTATTCACTTATCTAAGCGTACATTCATTTATAAACACAAGCATTAATTTTTTTAAACAAAACACAAAATCAAACACTTTCGCTGTAGTTTAAAAATACACATAATGCACATGTATACCTTTTCTTCATAGCGCTTTGGCCATCGTCGCCTCGCCTCTTCATCTGGAACCGGATCTCCGATAAACCGAGCTTCAGGCTCATTATTGTCATCTTTCTCACCACGAACCGGTAACTTCTTACCAGAATCAACCGGTTTACTCGATCTCGTCCGGTTTCCCTTCACCTCCTTGCTGGAATCAGAACCGGACGCCGAATTCTCAATACTCGCTTTAGTTGCTTCTTCGTCGAACCGAGTTTCCGACTCGGTCGTTAAACTCTTCGCCTTCTTCGATGAAGTGTCGTTTCGTGAGGAGCGCGTCGGCTTGCGCTTGCTAGGCATGGTGGAAAACGACGGCGTGTCTCTTGGTGAGGCTGCAGCGGCTGATTCTATGGGAAAATTGAGCCAGCAAGAGAGAGAAAAGGAATTTCCTTCCTTGTGGTGGGAGGTTATATAGTAATTTACGGAAGGCGAAAATTTTGAAAGAGAGCGGGAATGGGCGGGAAAGTGAGAGATTTATTTTTTTGGAAAAGGAGGGAAAGGTTAAAAGAGTGAATTTCAATATTATTTTTATTATTATTTTGTGTTTTTATAAAGAATTTTATATAAACATATTCAAGATTCCGACTGCGAGTGTTAAATAAAAAGTACTAAAATGTACGAGCGTTTATACATTTTAACATTTTTTAAAAAATTATTAAAATATTTAATATTATTTATAAAAAAAAATTAATTAATATATAATTCAATTTAATAAGCGTTTACATAGAGCTAATAATTAAATATAGTGATAAATATTTATATTTTTAATTTAATATTTATGTAGCACTAATTAGTATTAAGAAATAGGTACTAAATATTTTGAATTATATTGAATTATAATTATTTTATACATTATCACCACGCTCGAGAAATGAGATTTAAGTGAAATTAATAGAAATTATATTTAGTAATATTGTATTTTATTTAATCGTAAAATAAATATACACTATATCTAGTATTGTTGTATTTTTATTTAATTTTAAATATATAACAATTAAAATATTTAGTAAAAGCCGTTATTTCATCGACTTTTATGTTTATATTTTATCATACAACAATTGTATTTTTAAGATCATAAACCTTAATTTCAAATATAATCGTAATTAATATCATTCATTTTTCTTTTTATTTTACTTATTTAATGACATTGTAAATGTATTAGTAAATATGTTAAATAAATCTGACTCTGACCACTTGAGATTGTGATGGGCTGGACTTTCTTTTTAATCTTCAATTGTAAATGGGTTTTGTGAGTTGTGCTTGTATATTAAGACCGGCAACTCCAATCACCATTATTTGTTATAGCTACAAGTGATACGAGAAACGACACGACAATTCAATATTAATTTAATGCAATTAAATAAATTTAAATTTAAAAAAATTGATATGAATAATAATAATAATATTGTATTTATGTTAAATTTAAAATAATTATATCGTATTTATGTATGACCTGCTTAATTTATTTAAGAGACAATCAAAACAATATCATTATAATTTATACTAAAAAAACGTTATTTTAGTTTGATATATAAATTAAAAAAAAAAACAATCCTCTAATCTAAATTTATGATTCATTTTTTTCATTATATCTCTATCCTCTATCTGCCTTTATTGATTGTAATAGTTTTTCTTACAGTAAGCTTCTATCTCAAACACTTGATTTATAGTATTTTTGTTATGAAATATGTTATTTCTCATTTGCTCATTTGATTTGTTTCTAATTTGCCTCTTAATTTTTGTGAATGTGATGCGAATACAAAGCTATTATGTTTATCAATATTTTCATGAATGGTTAAACTATTCTTTACAAGTTTCTTAACTTCAATATCTTAATCAATTGACTTCTGCATATTTCTTATATTTTAAGAAAATAATAAAGAAATATTTTTTTTTTCGGTTCTTTTCTTTTAAGAATGAAATGGAGTTTATATATATATATATATATATATATATAAGAAAAGGTTAATACATAGACAATATTAATAGTCGTGAGAGAGAAATAGCTCTAATTTTTTAATTGTCGCCATAATCATTTTCAAGAAGAAGATATTATAGTTTGATCTTGTGAGTGAATTAGTAAATTAACCAATATATCTCATTTTAATAAATTATTAAAGTCATAATCTTTCTTCGATTTGTAAATGATGTGACTGGTAATTGATTAACATGAGATATTAGCATAGGAAAAGTATTGTCTCCAATAAAATAATTTTAAGTATCTTTCTTCTTTAAAAATTAATTCAAATTTTATTATTACTTGAAAGCATGAAAAAAGTATTATCTACAATAAAGCTTAAACGAATCGTACTTTTGTTGATACAAATATGATTCATCTAGTTGAATTGTCGTCCATAGTTATACCCATAAATCAAAATAGGTTAAAGCAAATTGCCAATTTAAAATAATAAATGAATTGTATATATAACAATGCTATGCATAAAAAGTTATGTATAAATTTATTTATACATGTTACTAATATTATTATTATTATTATTATTATTATTATTAT
>JAXCLQ010000005.1:3506103-3521763 GCA_035584115.1 Cedrela odorata | reverse complement strand
TTTTAAAATTTATGAGTTTTTATTTACAAAAATAAAAAATTTTAATTAGTTATTAAAAAATATATAAATATTTTTTAATTAAGCAAAAATTAAAATTAAAATAAGTTGATTTTTCTACAAAATTGAAATTAGAAAACCGAGCAAATAGTTTTGCTTAAGAGACTTCACAACCCTTTCCCAAATGAGAATGCGGCCAAACGCGGCATGGGGCATAAATGCTGACGTGGCAGATCAATTGGTAAGACGTTTGACCATTACTTGGGCAGACCCGACAAAACTCCGAAACGCAAAGTATCGCTACCCATTCACAACAAACGAGGAAACAAAAATTCAACAACATGATTTTTTTCTCAATCTCTCTTCTTCTATAATCCACCAAACCCTAACCCTAATCCCCTAACTTTCAACAACTTTTTACAGAATCCAAAAAGAGATCCCCTGATTCGACGTCGTTTCGGTTGAAATCGGTAAAAAAAAAGTTTCGATCTATTGAAAGCTATGAACAGAGTTTTAATAGAGCTACTATAATGATAAGACGACTAGGGTTTTGTTCGAATTGCATGGGGATTGAGTTTGACCAATGCCGGAGCTTCGAAAAGGCGTGCGCCGAGGCCGAGCTGGCAAATTAGCCGCGGGGCAGAATTGCGTGAAGACACGTGCTGCTGTCGCGCGTGAGGCGGCTGCAGCTGAGAGAGAAAGACCGAGGACGAGATTGGCGGCGAAGAGATTGAAGGCGAAACAAGAAGAGAAAGAGAATAAGAAACAGGTGATTGTGATATCTGAGAAAGATTGTGAATTAGAGAGAAAAGAAGAGAAGGGCAAAAAGGTAAATAACAACAAGAAGATGGGCGATGAAAGTGGTGGATTGAGTGCCAATAAGGCTGCTGGACAGGAGGAAGAGGGCAGCACGGCTCCGTTCCCGGAGAGGGTATGACCTTTTTTATTTTTTAATTTTAAGTTCTTTGGGTCACAATTGAAATTTTGTTATTTTCGTAATTTTGTGAATTGGGTTGGTGCTGGATACGTGAATTTGTTGTTTACTAGGTTGATCCATTTGATTTTAGTAATGTTAAATTCCAATTTCATTATTTTTTTCTTCGGGGTTGTGATTACAAAATTTGAGTCTTTTGGTGATTTTGTGAACTTGGTAGCTGTTGAAATTGTGAAATTGTGTTGTTGTATGGTTGATCGATGTGATTTTCCTGGTATTGTATTAAAAAAAATTTGGTCTTGTGGTGGTTTTATTATTTTATCTTATTTTATATATTTTTTCAGTGGGTTGCTGTTATAATAACAGGATTGTGCCTCTGTGGCTGGTTCTTGTGTTTTTGATTGAGTTATGTTTTGGTTTATGATGGCTTGTTCTGGCTTTGAATAGAAAAAATTGGTTCGGCGGTTGATTAATTTGTTTCTTTGTTTTTTGGTTTTGTTTCTTTTTGTTTGTTTTGGTGTTTTTTAAAATGGGTTTGTGTTAAAGGTGCAAAGTTTGTGTCTGTGTGTGCTTCCTGGTGTTCCCTGCAAAATATTGGTTACATTGTGGTTTTCTTTTGCTGCTTTATAAGCATTTATTTTTAGTTATTTTTGTATCATTTGAAGTCTTGTCTAATAAGAAGGGGATATAGTTGTAAAATCATGGTTTGGAAGCTAGTTAATGTGTTTTGGTTCGTCTTATGCTTGAAAATATTTGGTTGTCATTTGAATAATTTTGTTGGTTTTAATGCTCCTAAGGTTTTTGGTTTTAGATAAGTGGTTTATTTCCATTACAAGATGAAGTATTGAGGTACCAATTCATTCTATTTCTTTTGTACTCGTAAAAATGTGTATTTATTGAGTTTTATGCCTTTGTATGGACTATAATTATTCCTTTGTTGGTGGGATGAATAACTGTCATTTGTCACTCATCAATAGCTCAATTAGAAGATGCTTGGTTGACTTTGTGTTTTCATGGTTATCCAAGTGTTTGTTGGATTTGAGTATCTTTGTTCATTATTTACAATAGCAGTATTGCACAGTTTTTGTATCATTGTTCATTATTTTGCAATAACAGTATTGCACACTTGTATTTATCATTTTCATTTATTTCCTTTCTCTAGGTCCAAGTAGGAGGGTCACCTTTGTACAAGATTGAGAGAAAGCTAGGTAAAGGTGGATTTGGTCAGGTGTTTGTTGGTCGTCGTGTTCATGGTGGAAATGATCGCACAACAGGTCCTGGGGCCTTGGAGGTAAAAATCATGATAAATGCTTTGCGGTCGAGAAAAGTTGTAATGCCCGATGTGTGCTGTGCTATATTATATATGATCAATCATGTTTATCTCATTCTGCTTGTGTTTTCCAGGTCGCTCTGAAATTTGAGCACCGAAACAGTAAAGGCTGTAGCTATGGCCCTCCATATGAATGGCAAGTTTACAAGTAAGTGCCCCTTTTCCTCTATTCTTTTCTTGGGTTTTGTGTAGTTGAGGTTTTATTGACTAATGACTTGAATTTAATTGATTTGAATTTATATTGAAATTATGGTGAACAGCACTCTTGGTGGCAGTCATGGAGTGCCCAGAGTACACTACAAAGGAAAGCAAGGAGACTATTATGTGATGGTAAGATCCAGTGTCCCGCTTCCTTTCATTTCTGCATCATAATTTATTGTCATTGTCTGACTTTTGTGCTCATTTGCAGGTTATGGACATGCTAGGGCCCAGTTTATGGGATGTATGGAATTCTTCAGGGCAGGCGTGAGTATCCATACTCTAATGTTGATTTTTCCCTATCTCTTTGTCCACTGATTTTGCAATTTGCTGTTTTCTGCTTTTTAATTGAGAGTTTATAATTTTGAATGTCTCATGGATCACTGGGTTGGCAGCTTAGTGATGGAATGTTAAGAGGCTTTCACCCCAAGGCTTTTCTTGCAAAGCCCGGGAAGGTGTTTAAACGCACAACTATAAGGTTTAATTTTAGACAATGCTCATGCTTCAAGACACCATGCTGTCATGAATTTGAAGGCTTCATTCAGTTGAAGCTCATGGTTCAAGAAGCAAGGCTGTCAAAGCTAGCAGATGCTTTATGCTGTGCAAAATCTTTGGTATAGTGTGCGTCTTCTGTGGCTTATAAGAGAATACATGATGATTAAATTTAGGTTTATAATTCCCCAACATTTAATTAGCTTCTTTGTATCCTCATCAATTAGTTTTTACTTTAGCTCACATAGTTTATTAGTAAAATTTCTGCACATATCTTTTTGGTTCTTCCTATTTGATTGCAGAAATTAGAACAATATCACGTTCACCTACAAATAACCAATTTGAACAGATATTGCTTCTCCAATCTCTTTATTTCAAAGAACTTCCTATTTTTTCCATGCATCATGTCGATTAATTACTGAGGAGAGGATTAAGTCACAAAACCCTTTTGTTCGGTTTTCTTATGGTGTTCTTTTATCTGGCAACGATATTTTATTTAATGGGAGATATAACCATGTGGGAAAGTTGAAACTTATCTTTCTAGGTGGAAGTAGGTCATTAGGCCGTGCCTTATTTTGTCATGCACGGTGGCAACATGTGATGTCTATTTATATCAAGTTTTAGAAAACATAATTCTTCAAAACATTGTTGTAATATTCTTTCCCTAATATGCCTTTTTTTGTGGTGGCTTCATTTTTTCCATGTACGTTTTTTTAGTTGTCATTTGTCATGTTTACATATTTCTAGATTTGGCACTGTAATACAATCCTTTTGTTACAAAAATGGAATGAATTGTTTTTAGGACCTATCGCATATTACTTATTGAATCTTTGACATGGACTCCTCCAACTTACAAACGCTCATTTCTTATTGATTTCATATATAGGATGTCCTCTGAAATGGTAGCTTGTATCGCAGTTGAGTCATTATCAATCCTAGAGAAGATGCACTCAAGAGGGTATGTTATTGTAAATCTTCTGTTTTATATGAAACTCAAAATCTGATGAAAACTTGCATTTGTTTGCTTCAGTTTCCAATATAACATATTCTTTATCAGGATTTTGGTAGTTTTTATCTACTAAGAATTATTTTGAATAATGACCCTCTTTAATATTAGTTATGTGCACGGAGATGTAAAGCCTGAAAACTTTTTACTTGGTCAACCATCTACAGCACAAGAGAAGAAGTTGTTTCTTGTTGACCTTGGATTAGGTGGGTAAATTTTATTGGATTCTTACCGCGCCTTCTATGTATACATTCTTTTATTTTGCTTCCTATGTCTTATCAATATGTGATATTGCAGCAACCAAGTGGAAAGACAGTAGTAGTGGGCATCATGTTGAATATGATCAGCGTCCTGATATGTTTAGGTGAGTTAATTTTTGTCTAGCTGGCATTATCTTTTGCAATCTATCCTTTTACTGTTATTTCTAATTCCTTTGTTGTTATATTTTTGCAGAGGAACTGTTCGGTATGCTAGTGTACATGCGCACTTGGGAAGAACTGCCAGTAGAAGAGATGATCTTGAATCACTTGCATACACACTTATATTCCTTCATCGAGGCAGATTACCATGGCAAGGCTATCAGGTACTAATTATATGCTATATATATCTGGTTGAATCGTACATCCTGCTTTGTTTCTTTTATACTAAATAAACCCATCTATTTACATTATTTCTTCCAAAATGTTAGGGTGATAATAAATCCTTCCTAGTTTGCAAAAAGAAGATGGCAACTTCTCCAGAAATGCTCTGCTGCTTCTGCCCCCCGCCTCTCAAACAATTTCTTGAGGTAGTGGTGAACATGAAATTTGATGAAGAGCCCAATTATTCCAAGTTAATATCTTTATTTGAGGGTTTGCTTGGACCAAATCCAGCTATAAGGCCAATAAATACTGAGGGTGCTCAGAAGGTGATAATTTTGTTATGGAATTATAAGTTTTTGCCCTGATGCTTGCACATTTTGATAAGAACTTGTGAAATTTTTGCTAGATTATCTATCAAGTTGGCCAAAAACGTGGTAGGCTGAATGTTGAGGAAGAAGATGATGGGCAACCCAGGAAGAAGGTTCGTTTAGGAGTTCCTGCTACGCAATGGATTTCTGTTTACAATGCTAGGCTACCAATGAAACAGAGGTAGAGTTCATACTATTTTTCTCTCATGAATAGATGATTGTGTTTCATTTTAATGTGTAAATTAGTTTATCTTGTTTCTTAGCCCAAAAAAGGGTATATTGAGGTGTCACCTATCATTATCTATGGTTAACAAAGCAATGATCTGAAACTGATGGACATGAAAGTAATTACTCCATAAGGGACTCCTATTGGAGATGTATGGTTTACATGGTTCTCTGTGGAGTGGCAATTTAGCTGAAGGTTGAATAAGTATATAGCCTTTAATGAGCTGAAAAAGGCTATTAGTATTGAATATGGTTTCCTCAATATGCAATTGCCTGATAATCTGTTCTTTGTGGTGTCAATAGGTACCATTATAATGTGGCTGATGCAAGGTTGGCTCAACATATTGAGAGAGGAATGGCAGATGGCCTGCTTATTAGTTGCGTGGCATCTTGTTCGAATCTATGGGCACTAATTATGGATGCTGGAACTGGTTTCACTAACCAAGTTTACGAGCTCTCTCCTTTCTTCTTACACAAGGTGAATTTCTTCATTGCATAGTGTACCTTTTATCATTATCCTAGTTTAATAATTAATTGGCCGCATAATGTTCAAAAATTACACTTATTGTTCTTCTTAATTTACAGGAGTGGATCATGGAACAGTGGGAAAAGAACTATTATATCAGTTCTATTGCCGGTGCTAACAATGGAAGCTCTCTTGTAGTGATGTCCAAAGGTTTGCTTGCAGTTTTTCCATTAGGCTTGTATTTTCTGATAGAATTCTGTTGTTTTCATTTGAAAATGCGAAGTATTTTATTTTTGATTTGCCATATTTCATTTAGAATAACATGCATACTTTCTGTAGATTAATACACATGGTATATATTGCATATAATTTTCCTTGCATATCAGTTAGGCTCAGGTTTGAACTCAAGCTTTATTTTTTGAATTTGAACTCTGACCATTTTATTGGAGCTCAGCTTGAATATATATATAATATTTTCCTTTAAAGTTGATCATGAGATTTCCTTTGTAGTGTTCACTTTCAGCAGCTTGATTATACTGCCCTTTTTTCCACAGGCACCCAGTACACTCAACAGTCTTACAAAGTAAGTGACTCTTTCCCCTTCAAATGGATAAACAAGAAGTGGAGAGAAGGTTTTCACGTGACCTCAATGGCAACTGCTGGAAGCCGATGGGGTGTTGTCATGTCTCGCAACGCTGGCTTCAGTGAACAGGTCGAGTTTCAGTTGTCTTGTTCTTGACAATGTTCTCTCTTTTTCATTTGTCAAATCCGTTGTATTTGGTCTTTGACTTGCGCTGCAATTATATGCGGATGAATATCTTTGTTCACTATTTAAACCTTAATGTATTCTAGGATTCACTTCTGGAAAGGCTTTCCCTCCTGTCTAATTTATTTTTGGCTTCTACAGGTGGTGGAACTAGATTTTCTCTATCCAAGCGAGGGCATTCACAGAAGATGGGATAGCGGTTATCGAATTACGTCAACAGCTGCAACATGTGATCAAGCTGCTCTTATCTTGAGCGTTCCCAGGCGCAAACCTGGTGATGAAACTCAGGAAACTTTACGTACTTCCCAATTTCCAAGCACACATGTAAAGGTAAATAAATACTTAACTTGATGTGGTTTGTCCACAACTGTTTAAATAAACTAGTTTGTCTTTCTTTCACTTATGCTTAATTATCAGTTATAAAGAAATGAAATCCGTCCTCTGCTGGAGAAATAGGAAATCTTTGTTCCGAGGAAGTTTGAATGCACCGATCGTTCATGTTATTTTTTTATGGCGACATTCTTACTTACAATATTGATGATTTCTTTTTCTTTTCGAGGTGCAGGAAAAATGGGCGAAAAATCTTTATCTCGCTTGTATCTGCTATGGCCGAACTGTATCTTGAAATCAAATGTAAAGAAGTTGTTGGAGGGGATTTTTTTTTTTTTTTATCTCTTTAAAATGCATAATAGATTGAGAAATCTATTCTTCCCCCACATTTTGTAAAAAAAGGTTGGTAAGAGATTTTAGCCGAAGCCTTGAAGCAGAGAAAGATAATTTTTATTATTATGGTGTGTGAAATATATTTTTATTGAAGCATCCTTCTCTTTTCTCCATTAATCAATCATTTTCATCACTGAAGTTTACCTAGAATTTTGCATGCTTGTGTTCAATTATACAAGCATCATATTGATAATGTATGTATGTATGATATGATATGATATGCTACAGTTGGCTAGTAATCATAATATTATTATTTGTTTCATTTAAATATAGATTTAATGCAGTTGCAAATAAGAAATTATCAGTGTGGTATAAGTATTAATGAGCAATCATGATACTAATACAACAAATTTGAAGAGAATTTTACTAATTAAACCCATCAAATCTCGCCAATTGTATGTACAGTATCATCAATTAATAAACAAATTTTAAGAATTTTCTACCAAATTACTGTGGAAATTATCAATGTCGTTTATTAATTTTGCAAATCAAGTAGGCACATTTATTCTGGTTAGAAACGGTGACGTGTCAAGATCAGATACATGTAATAGAAAAAAGATCAGATTCTTGCATGTTATTAGAAGACAAGAGATAGATAAAAAGATTTTGCCTTGAAAACAGAGGAAGAAGAAGAGCAATGGCGTCTTCTTCTCGTCCCTTAACTATCCAGCAACGACTTTCTATTACTTCTATATCCCCAGCAAACAATTGTAAGCTCTCTGTTTCTCTCTCTGTTGTCAGTGTATTTGAACTTCCTTGAACCGTGAATTTATATTCATTTTGTTTTCACTCTTTTGTCCGAGTCTGAGCTTGCTGGCTATGGGTTGATCATTAATGGCTGATATTTTCGTATATTCTCTTTTATTTTCTCATTTTGGTTGGTTTTTCATTAAAGCTCCGTGTTTTCTGTCACTGAATTCGAACTTTGTTTAACTGTGAATTTCTCTTTATTTGGTTAGTTTCGCTATCTTATCTGATTCTGAACTTCAAAACTTGCAATGGATTAATCATTAATGGCTGAATTTTTTATATTCCTTCGATTTTCGCATTTTTTGGCTAGTTTCCCATAAGGGTCTGTGTTTTTTATCAGTGAATTCAAGCTTTCTTGTACTGTGAACTTGTATATATTCATTTCATTTTTACTGGCTTGTCTGAGACTGAATTTCAAAACTGGTTATGGGTTAATCATTAATGGCTGAATTTTCTTATGTTCCTTGACTTTTCTCATTTTGGCGCTGTTTTTCTAAATAAGGTTTTGTGTTTTGTATTTTGTTTTTGTTGCGCATGTTACTTTGTTAGTTCAATCCTTGTTAATTAGGGTGATACTTTGAGATAATCCAAGTACTAATGTAAAGTTTCTAAGTTTAAGAATCTTGTGTTGTGTATTGATCTTGCTACTAAAACTTTGTGTACATCCTAATAGTCTAGAGTTTGGTGCTTCTGCTGTGTTTCATGTATTTCTTTTTGTAGAAATTCTTCATTAAGAAAGTGGTTCTTGGATGTATATTTAATGTCGCATTTCAGTCTTAGCTTATAATTATAAAAATTTCATTTTGAAATGCTTTTGACTGTTGGATTAATGTGCTTGACTAGTTATTTATTGCAGAGGAATGATTGTAGCTACTATATTTTCTTTTGTGACAAAATGGCAGATAAGCCAAAGCCAATTGGGATTTGTGTGAAATCGAGATTGGAAAATGAGAGCTGTAGTCCAGGTGTTTCTGACCAACCGCCACAGCCAACAACAAAGGTATGATGTTTATAAGTTTATCCAACTTATTTAGTAGTTTATTATTATTATTAGTATTTTTGTACTAGTACTTTCTACAGTTTCACCCATTAAGGAGAAAAGTACTTCTTTGATGAGTCCCAATACATTCGTTTGCTTCATACTATTGATCAAATGTCCAAAAATAAAACTGAAATTCATGTAGGCAAGTGCATTATGCTCTCCTGGTTGGGGAACACTGAACACATAACGAGGACCTTACGTAACTATTTTTTTTTCTTTTACTATGTACCCATTCGCTTGTACTCGTTTTGGTTGTCCTATGATAGTCAAGGTGGTCTATGTGTATTTTCACTGCATTTAAAGGCACTAACATTACATCTTGAGTGGGGTAATCGAAAAGTTTTAGTGCTAATGATGCACCTTATGGGAGATGATAATTTTGAAATCCATAAGTTGGCTTTGTTTTGAAATTGTTATTGTTTGATATGGCTGCCGCTTTTGAATTTTCCCGTTTTATTCACAATGCAATGTATTATGTCATTTCCTTAAGATATTCAGTTACGCACCTACTAAAGATTCATGGTAAATTCATTTGCCCTTGGTCTTGAGCTGATGGTCTATTGATTATTCTTCAGTTAAACGGTGAAGGCAGATAATATGTGAAATTAAACTTTTTATGAACTTTTATTCTGTTGATGCCCAGATTATGTCATAAATCTATCGTTCTAAGGCTTAAATCATTGCAGTTAGTAATAAAATCTTTCATTTCAGGAATCTGAAAGAACAACATCTCGGCGATTGTGTCTTACATGTATATGTTCAACTCTAGCTCTGATTAACAATTCTGGCACATTGGATTCTGTACCAAAGGCAATTGCTTTGGAAGGAAAAGAAAGACCTGTATGCAGAAATTGTGGTGGTAGTGGTGCCATACTATGTGAGCATCCATTTCCTATTTGTTTTTTATCTCGCTTGCTTGATCTGAACATATGTGAAGTACATGTATTTGCAGTCTATAATCTTCAAACGATATTTTCTGTTTACAGCTTAAAGAGATGAAAAAAAAAAAATCTTATTTAACAGCATTTTCTCGTTTGATATCATTATAAATTGTAATGACCCGCCCCTCTCCTTTACTTCCATGCGATATATTTTGTTTTTTGGCTGCAAGTGGACCGGAAAATATAACTAGAAAATTTTCTAGCAAACCGTTTGCTGTTGAACAACTCTTGGTTCTGGAAGATTTTAATGTGCTTTTTATTTAGGTGATATGTGTGGTGGTACAGGAAAATGGAAAGCTCTCAACAGAAAACGTGCTAAAGATGTTTATGTGTTCACAGAATGTCCGAATTGTTATGGTATGTACTTTTCCTCCCATACTCTGACCTACAATCTTTATTGATCACATAAATGATAGTACATATAACTTTTGGGAACAGGTCGTGGGAAACTTGTGTGTCCGGTTTGCTTGGGTACTGGTTTACCGAATAACAAAGGTCTTCTTAGGAGGCCAGAGGCACGAAAATTACTTGACAAGATGTACAATGGTCGATTGTTACCAAATTCTTAAGTATGTCCTTTAACTTTTTGCCTAACTTTCTCTTGATATCTTAGACTTTGGTCTGTGTAATGTCATTTGCTATAGCAAATAAAACCAAATGTCTTCATTTTCTTTTGACAGTCGGTGATATTTGTACAGTTAGTCATATTACAGACCACACTATTTGATCGATTTGTTTTCTAGAAATCTGCAGGATGCAATTTTGACTGATATGTTGCGATAAGAAGAACAAAGCCGGATATGATCAATGTTACCCTTAGTAAAGTTTTGTCACGAACAAAAGCCATAAAAGTGACCAAAATTTTCATTTCTACAGGCTTTTCTTTCCTCTTTTTATTTATTTGTGTATTTCTCTTAATCATCAGGATTCCAAGCAGCCAATTTAGCTGCTGTTCTGCCTGATTTACAATAATTTTCAGAGCCCAAGTATAAACTAAAAGGAATAATATTAAGGGAACAAATTTGTGATAAAAAATTTGTATCTTAACTAATATGATATTTAATGTGTCACGCATTGATATTATCAATAATAAAATCAACAATTACAATGTACTTGACAATCAGCGATAGGTACCATAGCTGATGAGAAACAAATTTTATATCTCAACTTTTACATTTAATAATGACAAAATGAATAAATCAAAAGTTTCAATTATCATTTACTTCTTCAAAAGAATAAATTTATATGCAACCGAGTAAAATTACATGAACTGGTTGCTTTGATTTACAATATATATGCTGCTCCAGTCTTTTCATCTTATACCGTATTCACTCACCAGAAAAATAAATACTTTACTATGAAATATTTCAAGAACAAAGTCGGATTTTTTATTTTACAAATGCAAACAATTTTAGTGATGGAAGAATGAAACAAGACGGACTTTGTAGACATACTTCAAAATCAAGGCTGACTGCTGGGAAGCTTATTGAGAACAGTGTGTTCTGGCTTGTGACTACATTCATAATCAAGATGAACAAATGCTCTTTCAACTTCAGGAAGTTTTTCAATCTTGTTCTGCAATGTTTCTCCTATGGCATGTGCTTCTTTTAACGGCAGATCATCCGGGAGCTCGATGTCAACCTTTTTTTCAAATTAAGTGCAAGAGTTATTAACAAGTTGCAAGAATGTTTTCAAGATTAAAGAGAAACTGGATAAAGAATGAATGACCAACCTCTACAAAATAAAGAACACCGAAAGTGTAAGCACGAACTGTGTCGATACGCTTGATTTCTGGGTGCCTTATGACAAGATATGTTAGTTTCTGTAAGATTTCCGGAGGAGCTGTTTGTCCCACAAGTGAAACTGCATGAATAAACCTCATTTTAGGATAATAATAATGTTAAAATCTGGAACGTTTGGATGTAATCCAGTCTTGATTTCACAGGATAAACTTGGAAACACAACATTCTTCTAAATCATTTTCAAACAAAACGAAGAAAATTTTACCATCTTCTTCCCATGCCAATACAATGTTCACATTTTTTATTTTTCATTTGACAAACGACGACATATTTGCGAAAATAATCCAGACAAAATCAAAACATGTAAGCAGAATGATATTCTATTCTGTCCTAGTTCTTCTTAACAAATCGTTGCAATGATCAGTAATAATCAGAAACAAAATTATTGTTTCCTATTGGAATGATTTTACAATAAATTATTAGATCGAAGGATACAAAGATGGCTAAAATGGGTACCTGCATTTTCCATAACAGTTTCTGACCAATTTGTAATTGTGTAAACTGCAAGGAGAATGGCACCGGCAGGATCAATCCACCAGTAGAATTTATCACCAAGAACAGCAGCAACTAATCCTACTACATTTGTAATCACATCAAAATGATGATCCTGTGCATCAATGCTAAAACAAGTTAGCAAATTGTTGACAATGTGAAAAATGGTAGAAATCTTCAATTTTTTTAAAATTGCAGAGCTCAAAAACCTTGGCATAGGCACGGACAATCTTGTTTCCTGAGTTTTTGCAGTAAATCCAGAGACCAAGTTTAACTACAGTAGCACCAACCATGATTGTGTATAACCATTCCAATTGGGTTGTGTTCATCTTTTCAGATGCTTCGTCTTTAACTAGCTTTTCTATAGCCTCAACCAATACCTGAAATCCTGTAAGGAAATGGAAAGGCTATAAAGATCTTGTTTTTCTCGAAGGAAATATAAACTGCAGGGCGAAAAGTTCATGATTTTCTTTTACAAAGCTCATTTTATCTTTTATATTTAGTTATAGTCTTGTACCCATTGGTGAATTTTGCTGAAGTGTATAAAGATTAATAACATATGATAAAGATAACACAAAGAAACACAACAATTAATATGGTTCACCCCTAATTAGACTCACAAATTACAAGAGCATTACACTAAATGAGTTAATGCTCACTATGTAACCTCTCACATCTTTTTCTCTCAAGCCCAAAAATTAATTCTGTAGACACTAAGAAACAAATAGGTATTAATTTCAGGCTTACACTTAATCATGATACAGGTAAGTTCTTCACAACACAAATTTGTAATTCTCTTACAGTTAACAAGATGAAATATAAAGTAAGCAAGACATGAAACTTGCCATAATTATTGCAATTAACAATCAAGAAACAGATGAAATGGAAACTGACGGCAGATTAAGATTTGCTGACATACCAAGCGTAGCCATAATAGCAGCAAAAATGATTATGCCGACTGGCTGAACTCTTAATTTTCCGATAGGATACTTATAAATATTTATGCTTTTCATTGCCAGGTGAGTGAACCAAAGTATTCCACCAGCCATTAGATCAAGTAAAGAATCCAGAGTCGATGCGGCAATTGCTATGGATCCAGTCTTTATTGTAGCATATATCTGCAGGTCATATATACATATCAAAGTTTGGAATATGCAAAATGAATTTTCTGCAGCAATATATCATACAAATTGGTTATTCCGGTTTTATGGATATACTATTTGGTTCGACTCATTTTCATATGAAATGTATTTATTCAACCTTTTAAGGTAAAGCTACTGTACATGCAATTGTACTATGCAATTCCTTATTTTTTTTTTCATTGTAATCTTCAACTCTTCTGTTGCAATTTTTAACTTATGGATTATACCTGAAAAACTTGAAAAATGCAAATGTAAGCTGGGAATTGCAACGAAAAATCATAAAATTACAACATAAGAGTTCAGAATGCAACAAAAAAGTTGAGAAAATGTACAAGTTTTTTCTTTACTTCTTGAATATTGTTAAATAAATAACAATTACCACGAAGGCTACTAACAAAATTTCGAGCACTTTAGAGATTTACCCAGAAAAGTAATCAGTTCACTTTAGAGATTTACTAAATATGTCTGAAAAAAGTTAGAACACACCATACTCAGAAAAGCTAGTTGAAATTTAATTGAGATTGAAGTTAAGTAGTGATTAATTACCTTACAAGCTAGCAAAATAATATTTGCATAGTTAGAAATCTTCATTGCTCTTTCATGTTGGACTTGTTCCTCAAGATCTTCGTCAATAATGCAGTCAGATTCCACTAAAGCATCAACTTCCTCAAATGATTTCAAGGTAGCAAATTGAGTTTCGTAGTATTCCTTTTCTCCTACAGAACAATTGATCTCTTCAAACTACTACCACTTGGAAAATTATTCTCATTGAATGCTTCTAATTGAACCAATCACTATAAACTCATTGATAGTTACATAAAAAACACATTAAAAGAAAGAAATAGAGAAAAAAACCTGCATTCAAGGCATTGGTTTTAGACGTATCAACCTCAAACGGAGACTCAACATCAAGACCAGCCAGAACCTTCTCAGGCAATCTCGAAACGAAGTCGTTCCTGAGTGAATTCACCGAGTTACGTCGGCTCAGTCTCCCGCTCCCGCTCCGCCTTCTCTCGCTCGTTGACTTCTTCAGCAGCGCCGTTTTCGTCGTCTCCATTGTTGGATGCTTGCGTCTGTTTTTTTGGTTTTTGTACAAATTTTGTTTTGTCTTTTCTTTTAGTTAAAAAGTAACCGTACAGCAGGGAGGCAATATCTTAGTCGTTGTAAGAGGGGTAAATAACATACAGGCCCTTAACTTTTATAATTGTTCAAGTAAATACATAATTTATTTATTTATATCAAATAGATCTCTTAATCCAAATTCAAATGACAAAATTAATCTTATTATTTTAATTGCATGAAACTTAGTAATCAAGGGTATTTTAGTCTTTTCAAAGAGTATGAAGACTTACTTGATATAATAATTAATTTAAATAATTGAAGCAATTAATATCTCATTTATTTTATTATTTACATAAATTATTATTAATTTTTATCATATAATATTAAATTAACCAATTAAAAAATTTCAATGAATTGAGAAATTGGTAGACATGTCAACTATAGGAAAGTGTTCAAAAACAATGGGATAAATTGTCACCAACCCACAAATTTAAATAAAATATAAGTGATTCTACATTCAAACTTCTAGCTTTAATAATTAATTAATAATTTATATTATTATCACAATTGGGGAATACCTACTTTAGAATATGACATATTTGGACCCATATAATTAATAATTTTTATTATTAATATAATAAATTTTATTAAATTATTATATAAATATTATTGTGATAGAGCAACTGTATTCTAAATTTGGACCAAATGGCCAAGAAACAATTATGAAGCCATAAGTTAATACATTTTAGAGAGTTGATTTTGATTGTCACATAAAAGTTGGTCCATTTCATAATGTCCAAATCAATGGGACATATATAGTTATTGTGTTAGATTTTTAACCTAACTTTTTTTAGGTCATTACAAAATTTTAATTTTAGTTCTTAATTCTTTTATTATAATTTTTAATTTATAAATTATATCTCAAAAATAAGATAGTTTTATGGACTATCTATCTATTTATTTATATATAATTTTGGAATCAAATTGGTGTGACAAAATGGCATGCAAAATGGTGGAATCTTCACCAACTTATTTAGAACAATTTTAATAAATTTGCAGCATATAACATGCAGCTGGGAAATAGAAAATCAAAATCAAAACATATAATTGAGTTGTACTAATGCAAGTTGAGGAATACAGAATGGCACAAGTCAAGAACTTAAACTGGGTGGACTAAATAATCTTAGTGGGTAGTTCTGCAACATGTTGCTTTTGTCTTCAGAATCATGCTCCATTTGGATACTGGAGAAAATGATTTAATTATCAAACTAACATAATGCAACATAAGAACAGTTCATCATAAAACACCAACACAAAAACAAAAACAAAAACAAAAACAAAAA
>JAXCLQ010000005.1:3477050-3494776 GCA_035584115.1 Cedrela odorata | reverse complement strand
ATGTTTAATTGCTTTCGGGGATTGAATTTGTATTAGACCTAAATTATTTAAATGAAAGTTGAGGTATTTTAATTAAGTTATTTATTATGAGAAATTGAGATTTAAATTATATAAGAAAGTGACTCTTTAATTTGGTATAAGTTAAATATGTCAAATTTGAGGTGTTACAACAATAATCAAGAATTCTAAGAAAATAATCTAAAGATTGGAATAAAAGAGTCGAGGAATTATGTGCATGATTTTTTTAAAAAAATTTTGTTTGTTTTAGCTGTATTTAAATCTCAATTAAATGATAATTCCTAATTCGAAACATTTTCTTAATATGTCTTTCACATTTTCTTAATTAGACACAATTTTTTTAAAACGTTAATTCGTATTTTTGTGCATAATTTTTTTAATAAACTTTAAGCTATATCTAAATCTTAATTAAATAATGACACTAATAATGACACTTTATTATTTTAAAATATGTAACAAAAATTCGTGCACGGGCTTGAATATATATATTTTAAATACAATAATAAATATAATATTTGACCCATATATATATATGTATATATATACTAATTATTAATCACTGATATAATTAATGTTACGAAAAATAATATCGATAAATAAAATATGATATTTTAATTTTTATGAAATTTATTTGTAAAAATAAATTTTTTAATTGGTGATTAATATTTTTTAAAATTATATAAAGAATAAAAAAATAATTTTAAATTTTCTACAAAATTCAAATTGAAAAAATTAACGACTCCCAGACAGAACCAATTCTTTGAGCAAACGAATGACAATGCGGGATGGTCCCAGAAAATGCTGACATGGTAGAGAAATCAATGTGACGTTTGACCATTCCTGGCGCAAGTGGACCCCACACAACTCCGAAACGCAAAATATCGCTTCCCAATTCCCATTCACAACCAAAAAATAAAATAAAATAAAAATCAATCTCCCTCTCATCTTCTATAATCCACCAAGCCCTAACCCTAATACCCCGAACGACAACTTTAAACAATTTTATACAGAATCCAAAAAAGAACTCCCCTAATTCGTCGTCGTTTCGGTTGTAATCGGAAAAAAAGTTTCGATCATTTGAAAGCCATGAACAGGGTTTTAATAGAGCTAGTATAATGATAAGACGACCAGGGTTTTGTTCGAATTGCATGGGGATTGATTTTGACCAATGCCGGAGCTTCGAAAAGGCGTGCGCCGAGGCCGACCCGCAACGTTAGCCGCGGGGCAGAATTGCGTGAAGACACGCGCTGCTGTCGCGCGTGAGGCGGCTGCAGCTGAGAGGGAGATACCGAGGACGAGATTGGCGGCAAAGAGATTGAAGGCGAAACGAGAAGGAGATCAAGAAGAGAAAGAGAATAAGAAACAGGTGATTGTGATATTGGAGAAGGATTGTGAGTTAGAGCGAAAAGAAGAGAAGGGCAAAAAGGTAAATAATAGCAAGAAGATGGGTGATGACAGTGGTGGGTTGAGTGCCAATAAGGCTGCTGGACAGGAGGAAGAAGGCAGCACGGCTCCGTTCCCGGAGAAGGTATGGTTTTTTTTTTTAAAAAAATTTAATTTCTTTGGGTTCATGATTGAAATTTTGTATTTTTGGTAATTTTGTGAATCGGGTTGGTGCTGGATTCCTGAATTTTTGCTTTACAAGGTTGATCAATGTGATTTTAGTAATGTTATATTCAAATTTCTATCCTGCTTTTTTTCTTCGGGGTTGTGATTGGAAAATTTAGATCTTTTGGTGATTTTGTGAACTTGGTAGCAATTGAAATTGTGAAATTGTGTTTTTGTATGGTTGATCGATATGATTTTCCCGGTATTGTATTTGAAAAAAATTTGGTTTTGTGGTGGTTTTATTTATTTTTTTAGTGTGTTGTTGTTATAACTGCTGGATTATGCCTCTGTGTGCTGGTGATTGTGTTTTTTATTGTATTATGTTTTGGTTTATGATGGCTTGTTCTCGCGTTGAAATAGAAAATTTTGGTTCGGTGGTTGATTAATGGGTTTCTTTGTTTTTTGGTTTGTTTCTTTTTGTTTGTTATGGTGATTTCTAGAATGGGTTTGTGTTAAAGTTGCAAGGTTTGTGGTCTATGTGTGCTTCCTGCTGTTCCCTGCAAAATTTTTGGTTACATTTTGGTTTTCTTTTGCTGCTGTATAAGCGTTTATTTTGATTTATTTTTGTGTCGTTTGAAGTCTTGTCTAATAGGAATGCGATATAGTTGTGAAATCACGGTTTGGAATCTAGTTATTGTGTTTTGGTTTGTCTTATGCTTGAAAGTATTTGGTTGTCATTTGAATAATTTTGTTGGTTTTGATACAAGTTGAAGTATCGAGGTACCAATTCATTCTATTTCATTTGTACTCATGCAAATGTGAATTTATTGAGTTTTGAGCCTTTGTATGGAATGTAGTTATTCCTTTTTTGGTGGGATGAATAACTGTCATTTGTCACTCATCAATAGCTCAATTACAAGATACTCGGTAGACTTTGTGTTTTCATGGTTATCCAAGTGGTTGTTAGATTTGAGTATCTTTGTTCATTATTTTACAATAACAGTGTTTTTGTATCTATGTTTATTATTTTACAATAACAGTATTGCACTATTTTTATTTATCGTTTTCATTTTATTTCCTTTATCTAGGTCCAAGTAGGAGGGTCACCTATGTACAAGATAGAGAGGAAGTTAGGTAAAGGTGGATTTGGTCAGGTGTTTGTTGGTCGTCGTGTTCATGGTGGAAATGATCGCACAAATGGTCCTGGCGCCTTGGAGGTAAAAATCATTATAAACTGCTTTTCACTCAAGAAAAGTTGTAATACCGGATATGTGCTGTGCTATGTTATATATGATCAATCTTGTGTTTCTCTCTCATTCTGCTCGTGTTTTTTCAGGTAGCTTTGAAATTTGAGCACAGAAGCAGCAAAGGCTGTAGCTATGGCCCTCCATACGAATGGCAAGTTTACAAGTAAGTACCCTTTTATCCCTTGTTCTTTTCTTGGGTTTTGTGGAGTTGAGGTTTTATTAACTAATGACTTGAATTTAATTGATTTGAATTTATATTGAAATTTTGGTGAACAGCACTCTTGGTGGCAGTCATGGAGTGCCCCGAGTACACTACAAAGGAAGGCAAGGAGACTATTATGTGATGGTAAGATCCAGAGACCTATCTCCTCTCATTTCTGCATTGTAATTTATTGTCATTGGTCTGATTTTTGTGCACATTTGCAGGTTATGGACATGCTAGGGCCTAGCTTATGGGATGTATGGAATTCTTCAGGGCAGGCGTGAGTATCCATGCGCTAATGTGGATTTCTTCCTATCTCTTTGACCATGGATTTTGCAATTTGCTGTAGTTTTCTTTTTAATTTTGGGAGTTTGTAATTTTGAATGTCTCATGGATCACTGGATTGACAGTGTAGTTATGGAATGTTAAGAGGCTTACACCCCAAGGCTTTTCTTGGAAAGCCCAGGGAAGCTGTTTCAACTTACAACTATAAGGCTTAATTTGAACAATGCTCATGCTTCAAGATGCCATGCTGTCGTGAATTTTAAGGCTTCATTCAGTTGAAGCTTATGGTTTAAGATGTAACGCTGTCAAAGCTAGCAGATGCCTTATGCTTGCAAAATATCTGGTGTAGTGTCCGTCTTCTGTGGCTTACACGAGAATATGTGATGATTAAACTTAGGTTTAGAATTCCCCAACATTTAATTAGCTTCTTTCCATCCTCGTCAATTAGTTTTTATTTTAGCCCCCATAGCTTAATAGTACAATTTCTGCATGTAACTTTTTGGTTCTTCCTATTTGTTTGCAGAAATTAGAACAATATCATGTTCACCTACAAATAACCAATTTGAACAGTATTACTTTTCCAGTCACTTTATTTCAAGGAACTTCCAATTTTATCCCTGCGTGATGTTGATTAATTACTTTAAGAGAATCTAATGAATCCACTGAGAGGGCAGGATTAAGTCACAAAACCATTTCGTTGGGTTTTCCTATGGTGTTCTTTTATCCGGTATCGATATTTTATTTGATGAGATTTATAATTATGTGGGAAAGTTGAAACTTATCTGAGCTTATCTTTCTAGGTGGAAGTAGGTCAGTAGGCCATGCTTTGTTGTGTCATCTACATTAGCAACACGTGATGTCTATTGATATCAAGTTTTAGAAAACGCAATTCTCCAAAACATGTTGTATTCTTCTTTCTCTAATTTGCCCATTTTGTGATGGCTTCATTTTTCCCATTTACTTTTTTTAGTTGTCATCTGTCATTTTTACATATTTCTAGTTTTGGCACTTTATTACAACCCTTTGTTACAAAAATGGAATGAATTGTTTTTAAGACCTATCGCACGTTACTGAATCTTTGACATGGACTCCTTCAACTTCAAATGCTCACGTCTTATTGGTTTCATATATAGGATGTCCTCTGAAATGGTAGCTTGTATCGCAGTTGAGTCGTTATCAATCCTAGAGAAGATGCATTCGAGAGGGTATGTTATTATATACTTCAGTTTTATATGAAACTCAGAATTTGATGAAAACTTGCATTTGTTAGATTTAGTTTCCAATATAACAGATTATTTATTAGGATTTTGGTACATTTGATCTACTAATAATTATTTTGAATAATGACCCTCTTTAATATTAGTTATGTGCATGGAGACGTGAAGCCCGAAAACTTTTTACTCGGTCAACCATCTACAGCACAAGAGAAGAAGTTGTTTCTCGTTGACCTTGGATTAGGTGAGTAAATTTTATTGGATCCTTACTGTACCCTCTTTATATACATTCTTTTAGATTGATGTTATGTCTTATCAATACGTGATATTGCAGCAACAAAGTGGAAAGACAGTAGTACCGGGCAGCACGTTGAGTATGATCAGCATCCTGATATGTTCAGGTGAGTTAATTTTTGCTTAGCTGGCATTATCTTTTGCAATCTATTACTTTACCATTATTTCTAATTCCTTTATTATTATATTTTTGCAGAGGAACTGTTCGGTATGCTAGTGTTCATGCACACTTGGGAAGAACTGCCAGTAGAAGAGACGATCTTGAATCCCTTGCATACACGCTGATATTCCTTCATCGAGGCAGATTACCATGGCAAGGCTATCAGGTACTAATTATATGCTATATATATGGTTGAATCGTACATCCTTCTTGGTTTCTTTTATATTAAATCAAATCCATCTATTTACATTATTTCTTCCAAAAATGTTAGGGTGATAATAAATCCTTCTTAGTTTGCAAAAAGAAGATGGCAACTTCTCCAGAAATGCTCTGCTGCTTCTGTCCCCCACCACTCAAACAATTTCTTGAGGTAGTGGTGAACATGAAATTTGATGAGGAGCCGAATTATTCCAAGTTAATATCTTTATTTGAGGGTTTGCTCGGACCAAATCCAGCTATAAGGCCAATAAATACTGAGGGTGCTCAGAAGGTGATAATTTTGATATGGAATTATAATTTTTTACCCTGATGCTAGTGCACATTTTGATGAGAACTTGTGATACTTTTGCTAGATTATCTATCAAGTTGGCCAAAAACGGGGTAGGCTGAATGTTGAGGAAGAAGATGATGGACTACCCAGGAAGAAGGTTCGTTTAGGAGTTCCTGCTACTCAATGGATTTCTATTTACAATGCTAGGCTACCAATGAAACAGAGGTAGAGTTCATACCATTTTTCTCTCATGAATAGATGATTGTGTTTCATTTTACAGTATATATTAGTTTATCTTGTCTCTTAGCCAAAAAAAATAATAAACTTATATTGAGGTGTCACCTGTCATTTTCTATCATTAACAAAGCAATGATCTGAAACTGATGGATACGAAAGTAATTACTCCATTAGGGACTCCTGTTGGAGCTGTATGGTTTACATGGTTCTCCATGGAGTGGCAATTTAGCTGAAGGTTGAACAAGCATACAGCCTGTAATGAGCAGAAAAAAGGCTATTTGTATTGAATATGGTTTCTTACATGCAATTGCCTGATAATCTGTTCTTTGTGGTGGCAATAGGTACCATTATAATGTTGCCGATGCAAGGTTGGCTCAACATATTGAGAGAGGAATGGCGGATGGCTTGCTTATTAGTTGCGTGGCATCTTGTTCGAATCTTTGGGCACTAATTATGGATGCTGGAACTGGTTTCACTAACCAAGTTTATGAGCTATCTCCTTTCTTCTTACACAAGGTGAATTTCTTCATTGCATATTGTACTTCATATCATTATTCATATTTAATAATTAATTAGCCACTTAAATGTTCAAAAATCACACTTGTTGTTCTTCCTAATTTACAGGAGTGGATCATGGAGCAGTGGGAAAAGAACTATTATATCAGTTCTATCGCCGGTGCTAATAACGGAAGCTCTCTTGTAGTGATGTCCAAAGGTTTGTTTGAAGTTTTCCTGTTAATCTTCTTGTATTTACTGAAATAATTCTGTTGTTTGCATTGGAAAACGCAAACCATTTTATTTTTTATACCATATTTCATTTACTATTGTATGTATACTTTCTGTAGATTAATACATAATATACAAGTTTTCCTTGTGTATCAGTTAGGCTCAGGTTTGAGCTCAAGCTTTATTTTTTAAGCTTGAACTCAGACATTTTATTAGAGTTCAGCTTGAATACATACATATATATATATATATTGTTTATAAGTTGATCATAAGATTTCCTTTGTAGTGTTCATTTTCAGCCACTTGATTATAAAGCCCTTTTTCCCACAGGCACCCAGTACACTCAACAGTCTTACAAAGTAAGTGACTCTTTTCCCTTCAAATGGATAAACAAGAAGTGGAGAGAAGGTTTTCACGTGACCTCAATGGCAACTGCTGGAAGCCGATGGGGTGTTGTCATGTCTCGCAACGCTGGCTTCAGTGAACAGGTTGAGTTTCAGTTGTCTTGTTCTCGACAATGTTGCATATCTTTTTCATTTGTCAAATCAGATATATTTAGTCTTTCACTTGCACTGCAATTATATGGGGATGAATATCTTTATTCACCATCTAAACCATAATATATTCCAAGATTCAGTTCTGGAACGCTCTCTCCTGTCTCTAATATGTTTTTGGCTTCTACAGGTTGTGGAACTAGATTTTCTCTATCCAAGCGAGGGCATCCACAGGAGATGGGATGGTGGTTATCGAATTACATCAACAGCTGCAACTTGTGATCAAGCTGCTCTTATCTTGAGCGTTCCCAGGCGCAAACCTGGTGACGAAACTCAGGAAACTTTACGTACTTCCCAATTTCCAAGCACACATGTTAAGGTAAATACTTCACTTGTCTGGTTTGTCCTCAAAACTGTTTAATTAAATGTGTTTGTATTTCTTGCACTTGAGCTTAATTATCAGTTACAAAGAAATGAAATCCGGCTCTGCTGGGGAAATAGGAAATCTTTTGTCTGATGTTCAACATTGAAACAAAATATCCGAGGACGTTTGAATGCACTGAACATCGACGCTATTATTTTTGTTGGCGATATTCTTACTTACATATTGGTTGAAGAATTTGTTTTCTTTTTGGGGTGCAGGAAAAATGGGCAAAAAATCTCTACCTGGCGTGTCTCTGCTATGGCCGAACTGTATCTTGAAATCAAATGTAAAGAAGGTTGTTGGAGGGGGATTTTTTTTTTTTTTTGGGTCCTTTTGAAAATGCACAAGAGAGTGAGAAATCCATTCTTCCCCTTGTTACTTTGTAAAAAAAATGTTGATGTTGGTAGGAGATTTTAGCCCAAGAAAGAGAATTTTTATTAAGGTGTATGAAATATATTTTTATTGAAGCAAAGAATCCTTCCTTTTCTTCATTCATCTCTGAAGTGAAGGTTTCAATTAAATATTATTATCACCAGAAACTCTGAAATCTTTCATGCTTGTGTTCAATTATCAAAGTTCATCATTTTCAAGTTTTTTTTTTTATTTGGATTGAACAAATTATAATTCAATACTTCATATTGGCATTCATTAAGTGGTGGGTGTCATATTAAAAAGGAAATTTTTGTTTCATTTACTAATTAAACCTGTTAAATCTTTGGTTTTTGACATCTGGAACTTTGCCGTACTCTTTGTTTATGTTTATGGTTAAGCTTTTAAATTTTTTCTATTTAAGGTTAATTATAACAATTTCAGATAAAAATATTTTTTGATTTTTGGATAATAGTATTTTTTTTTTCAAATTTCTTCTATTTTGGGTCAATTATAACGATTTCGAACAAAAATATTTTTAACTTTTTAATAATAATATTTTCATTGAAGGAATAATATTTTTTTTGAGGGAACAGTGATTTTCGTTGAGGGAAAGTATTTTCGTTGATAAAACAGTTATTTTCGTCAATGAAACAGTATTTTTCGTTAAGTGAACAATGATTTTCATATGGTAAACAGTAATTTCATCTTTTTTTTTTCGATGATTTTCTCTTTAAATTTTAAAATTCAGATAAAAAATTATAATTAAAATAAATAAATTGATACTGAATTATCCGTAAACTAGTTTTTAACCACTTTTTCAAAGATTTACTAATTTTTTTTTTAAAATTTACATAAAAAATTACAATCAAACGTGAAAATTTTAACTTTAAAATTTTGAGTTATAATATAAAAATGGTATTTTTGTCCAAAATCGTTATAATTAACTCCAAATAAAGGAGATTTGTAAGTTTGACTATAAACATAAATAAAAAGTATTTTTAAGCTATGTAAGTCAAAAACCCTAAATCTTTCTCCAATTGTATGTATTAAGAATTGGATTTTGGTTTAAAATTTAAACGATTTAAAATTATTGATTTGAGTGTGTAGTAAGAGTTGAATTCTAGATTTTGGTTTGAAATTTAAATCATTTCAAAATTATAATGATTTGGTTTAAAATTTAAATTGATTTAAAATTATTAAATTTTGATTTAAATTTTAAATCGATTCAAAATTATCGATTTTAGTGTTATTAAATTGAAGTACAATTGTTTATTTTTATTTTTTAATTTTATAAATTATTAAATTTTAAAATAAAAATGATATTTTAAAATTTTATATTAATTAAATTTAAATATATTATTATTTATAAAAAAAATTAATAAATTTAAAATTTAAAATTTAAAATAATGAGATTGGTTGAATTTTGTTATAAAAAAAAAACTAATAAAATTTGAACTTTGAATCATACGAATTTTCTACCAAATTACTACAAAAATTATCAATGTGGGCCCACTTATTACCGGTTAGAAACGGTGACGTGTCAAGATCATACCCATGCAATAAAAAAGACGAGATTCCTGTTTGCTGTTTTCATCAGACAACAGAAGAGATCAAAAGATTTTGTCTTCAAAACGGAGGAAGAAGGAGAGCAATGGCGTCTTCTTCTCATCCCTTAACCATCCATCAACGACTTTCTATAACTTCTAAAGCCTCAGCATACAACTGTAAGCTCTCTGTTTCTCGCAGTTTTCTGTCAATTCGAACTTCCTTGAACTGTGAATTTATATTAATTTCATTTTCACTCTTTTCTCTGGTCCGAGCTTGAAAACTGGTTATGGGTTAATCATTAATGGCTGACTTTTTTTTGTCTATTCCTTTGATTTTCTCATTTTTCGCTAGTTTCTATTAAGTGCATGTGTATTTTTTTATCAGTAAGTTGGAGCTTTCTTGAACTGTGAACTTATATTCATTTCATTTTGACTCTGTTGTCCGAGTCTGATATTGAAAAATTTAGTACATTTTGATAGTAAAAATCTCATTTTGGAAATGCTTTCGATGGTTGGATTGATATGCTTGAGTAGTTATTGATGGCAGAGGAATGATTGTAGCTACTATATTTGCTTTTGTTATAAATTGTAGATAACCCAAAACCAGCAGGAATTCATGTGAAATCGAGATTGGAAGGCGAGGGCAGTAATCCGGGAGTTTCTGACCAATCATCAGAGCCAACAAAGACGAAGGTATGATGTTTGTTCAATTTATCTAGTGTTTTTGTATTAGTGCTTTCTACAGTTTCACCAATTTAAGAACAGTAATTCTTTTTGCATTGTAGAAGGCAAGGGAATTATTGGTACTCATTAGTGGCTGACGTGTTCTATGCAGAGCCTAGCACTTGATGAGTCCCAATACATTCATTTGCTTCATGCTATAAACCGACTGTCAAAAAACTTGCTGAAATTCATGTAGGCAGGTGCATTATACTCTCCTGGTTGGGGAACACTGAGCACGTAATCAGGCCTTACGCATACTATACTTTTTTCTTTTAATATGTTCCCATTTGGCATTTTCTTATACCTTTTTTTGTTTGTCCTATGATATTCAAGGTAATCAGGCCTTACGCATACTATACTTTTTTCTTTTAATATGTTCCCATTTGGCATTTTCTTATACCTTTTTTTGTTTGTCCTATGATATTCAAGGTAGTCTATTTGTATTTTCATGGTGTCTAAAGGCACAAACTTTAAATCTTGACTGAGTCATGAAAATGCTAATGGCACTGCCTCACCGTATGGGAGATGATAATCTTGGAATCCATAAGTTGGCTTTATTTCAAAATTGTTATTGTTAGAAAATGGCTGCCACTTTTGAATTTTCCCATTCTATTCATAGAGTTTTATTTTCGATGCAATGGATTATTTCAATATCCTTAAGATATTAAGTTATGTGCTTACTAAAGATTCAGGTTAAAATCATTTATCGTTGGCCTTGAGCTGATGGTCTATTTTCTTCCAAACAACTGATTATGTGTCATTTAATTGGTGAAGGCAGATAATCTTTCTTTGGAATTTATCTTTTTTATGGACAATAATTTCATCGATGCCCAGATTATGTCATAAATCTAATGTTCTAAAGCTTATGTCAAAGCAGTTATGTGATAAATTCTTTCATTACAGGAATCTCAGGTATCAACATCTCGCCGGTTGTGTCTTACATGTATATGTTCAACTCTAGCCCTGATCAACAATTCCAGCGTGTCGGTTTCTGTACCAAAGGCAGTGGCTTTGGAAGGAAAAGAAAGACCCGTATGCAGAAATTGTGGGGGTGGTGGTTCTGTACTATGTGAGTATCATTTTCTATCTCACTTGCTTGATCTGAACTTATGTAAAGTACATGTATTTTCAGTCTATAATCTTCAAACGGTATTTTCTGTTTACAGCTTAAGGAGATGGAAAAAAAAAAAAAATCCTATTTTATGGCATTTTCTCCTTTGTTATCTTTATAAATTGTAATGGCCTGCCCTCTCCTTTCGTTCTCTGCAATAAATTTTGGATTTTGGCTGCAAATGGACCAGAAAATATAACTTGAAAATTTTTCTAGGTAAATAGTTTACTGTTGAACAACTCCTGGTCTTGAAGATTTAATTTGCTTTCTATTTAGGTGATATGTGTGGTGGTACAGGAAAATGGAAAGCTCTCAACAGAAAACGAGCTAAGGATGTTTACGTGTTTACAGAATGTCCGAATTGTTATGGTAGGTACTTTTCCTTCCGTACTCTCGCCTATTAGCTATATTGATCACATAAATGATGGTACATATATCTTTCATGGGCAGGTAGAGGGAAACTTGTGTGTCCGGTTTGCTTGGGTACTGGTTTACCGAATAACAAAGGTCTTCTCAGGAGGCCCGAGGCTCGAAAATTACTTGACAAGATGTACAATGGTCGATTATTACCAAATTCTTAAGTATGTACTTTTACTTTTTGCCTAATTTTCTCTTTATATCTTAGACTTTGGTCAGTTTAATGTCATTTGCTGTAGCAAATAAAAGCAAATGTCTTCATTTTCATTGACAATAAGTGATATTTGTACTGTTACTCAGTATTACAAACCGTGCAAATTTTATCGACATGTTTTCTGGAATTCTGCAGGATGGAATTTTGACAGATATGTTGCAACAAGAAGAACGAAACTGGAGCACCGGAGCGGTACATGTATGATCAATTTTACTCTTAGTACAGTTTTGTTGTGAACAAAAGCCATAAAAGTGACCAAAATTTTCATTTCTACTGCCTTTTCTTTCTTCTTTTGATTTATTTGTTTATTTCTCTTAAACATCAGGACTCCTAGCAGCCAATTTAGCTGCTCTTCAGCCTGATTTACTATATTTTTCAGAGCCCAAGTACAAACCAAACCAATGTAACTGCAATAACATTGCAGGTACAAAATTGGGACACATGAATTTGTATCTCAGCTAATGTGACATTTGATGTGTTGCGCATTGACATTATAAATAATAAAATCAACAATTACAAATTAATCTCAACTTTTACTTGTAATATGGACAAAATGAATAAATAAAAACTTTCCATTCTTATTTATTTCTTCAAAAGAATAAATTTATATATGCAGCCAAGTAAAATTACATATGCTGGTTGCTTTGATTTACAACATACATGCTGCTCCAGTCTCTTCATCTTCCACCTTATTCACTGACTAGAAAAATAAATACTTTACTTGGAAGTCTTTCAACAACAAAATTGGATTTTTAATTGCACAAATGCTAACAATTTTAGTGATGGAAGAAAAGAAACAAGACAGACTTTGTAGACATACTTCAAAATCAAGGCTGACTGGTGGGAAGTTTGTTGAGAACAGTGTGTTCTGGCTTGTGATCACATTCATAATCAATATGAACAAATGCTCTTTCAACTTCAGTAAGTTTCTCAATCTTGTTCTGCAATGTTTCTCCTATGGCATGTGCTTCTTTTAATGGCAGATCTTCCGGGAGCTCGATGTCAACCTTTTTTCAAATTAAATGTAGGTGTTATTGACAATTGCAATAATGTTTTCAAGATTAAACAGAAACCAGATAAATAATGAATGACCAACCTCTACAAAATAAAGAACACCGAAAGTGTAAGCACGAACTGTGTCGATACGCTTGATTTCTGGATGCCTTATGACGAGGTACGTTAGTTTCTGTAAGATTTCAGGAGGAGCTGTTTGTCCCACAAGTGAAACTGCATGAACGAAACCCCGTTTTAGGATAATAATACCGGGAAAATTCAAGAACGTTTGGATGTAATACAGCCTTGATTTCACAGGATAAACTAGTAAACACAAAACAGGACTCCACCAAATCTTTTTCGAACAAAATGAAGACGATTCAGTCAACCATCTTCTTCCATGGCGATTCAATATTCACATTTTGTTGTTTTATATGGTAAAAATGACAACATATTTGCAAAAAATAATCCAGACAAAATTGAAACATGTAAGCAGATTGATCTTCTATTCTGTCCTAGTCCTACTTGACAAATCTTTGCAATGATGAGTAATAATTAGTAATATAACTATTTTTTCCTCTTTAAATTGGAAGGATTTTACAAGAAATTATTTGATCAAAGTTTACTAAGATAGCTGAAAAAGAGTACCTGCATTTTCCATAACAGTTTCTGACCAATTTGTAATTGTATATACTGCAAGGAGAATGGCACCGGCAGGATCAATCCACCAGTAGAATTTATCACCAAGAACGGCAGCAATTAACCCTACTACATTTGTTATCACATCAAAATAGTGATCCTACAGGTAATCAACAGTAGAAGAAGTTAAACAATTGATGACAAGATATGGAAGATGGCAGAAATCTTCAAATTATTTAAACAATGCAGAGCCTAAAAACCTTGGCATAGGCGCGGACAATTTTGTTTCCTGAGCTTTTGCAGTAAATCCAGAGTCCAAGTTTAATTACAGTAGCACCAATCATTATTGTGTACAACCATTCCAATTGGGTTGTGTTCATCTTTTCAGATGGTTCATCTCTAACTAGCTTTTCCACAGCCTCAACCAATACCTGAAACCCTGTAAAGAAATGGAAAGGCTACAAAGCTCTTGTTTTCCTTCAAAGGAAATCTAAGCTGCAGTAAAAAAAAGTTCATGATTTTCTTTTATATTTGGTTTTGGTCTTCAACCTGTTGGTGAAAATTCCGGAGTACAACGATTACTTTTCATATCTTTTTCTCTCATATCCTAAGATTGATTCTCTAGCCAGTAAGTAACAAATAGGTATAAATTTCAGGATTACACATAATCATGATACAAGTTAGTTCTTCACAACAAAAATTTGAAATTCTCCTCTTACAATTAATTAGATATGAAATATTATATATCAACACATGAAGCTCACCATAATTATTGCAAAATTAAAGATAAAGATACAGATGAAATGACAGATTAAGGCATCAATGGAAATTAAAGGCAGATTAAGGCTTCCTGACATACCGAGTGTAGCCATAATAGCAGCGAAGATGATTATGCCGACAGGCTGCACTCTCAATTTTCCTATAGGGTACTTATAAATATTTATGCTTTTCATTGCCAGGTGAGTGAACCAAAGTATTCCACCAGCCATTAGATCAAGTAAAGAATCAAGGGTTGATGCTGCAATTGCTATGGATCCACTCTTTATTGTAGCATATATCTGTATGTCATAAATATTGTTATTTCAATGTTTTGACAAATATTGTTTTAGGGTAGGTTTACAGCGCATGCAACTGTGCTGTGGAGTTCCCCAACTATCTGTTGCAATCTCCAACTCTTTCCAAATTTGTAACTTATTATTTACATTAGAAAAACTTGAAAAATATGCTTCAAAGTTGGAGAATTGTAACATGAAGAACTGAGAATGTAACAAAAATATCGAAAAGATGTACAGTAGAGCAACATACATAACATCAATTTTCATTTTTTCTTCTTGAATATTGTTGAATGGTACACTTTAGAGATATATCAGAAAATCAATCAGTTCACTTTAGAGATTTACTCATTGAGTCTGAATAAAGTTAGAACACACCATAGTTAGAAAAGCTTATTGAAATTTGACTGAGATTGAAATTGAAGTAGTGATGAGAATTACCTTACAAGCTAGCAAAAGAATATTTGCATAGTTAGAAATCTTCATTGCTCTTTCATGTTGGACTTGTTCCTCAAGTTCTTCCTCAATAATGCAGTCAGATTCCACTAAAGAATCAACTTCCTCAAAGGATTTCAAGGTAGCAAATTGAGTTTCATAGTATTCCTTTTCTCCTACAAAACAATTAATATCAACCCCAAATTTTCTTTCTCTTTTTCCTTTATTTTCTCAGCAGCCAAACATTAAAAGAAAGAGAAGAAAAACCTGCACTCAACGCTTTCGTCTTAGACGTATCAAACTCAAACGGAGACTCTACATCAATACCAGCCAAAACCTTCTCAGGTAATCTCAAAACGAAGTCGCTTCTGAGTGAATTCACCGAGTTACGTCGGTTCAGTCCCCCGCTCCACCTTCTCTCGCTCGTCGACTTATTCAGCAGCGGCGTTTTCGTTGTCTCCATTGTTGGATCCTTGCTACCACCCGACCCGTTATTTACGTTCGTTTCTCGCCTTCCAATGCAGTGACGATAGAGATAAACCTTCTCTGTCTTCTATTTTATACACATTATATTTGAGATATTTTATTATTTTTACCGGGGGATTAAACTATTGATGAATCATTACATAATCTCTCTGCTTTCTTTGTGTCAGTTTTAATAAATTTTGTTGCCTTCCTTCCCTGGGTTTAAAAAGTTCCGTACTGCGAGACAGGATCTTTGTTTCTTATCGGGTAAATAACATACAGGTCCTTTACTTTTCATAATTGTTTAATTAAGGACGTAAATTATTTATTTTTATCAAATAGATCTCTAGTTTGTATACAACTGACAAAATTAATCTTATCATTTATATCGTATGAAACTTAATACTTAAGGATATTTTAGTCTTTTTCATAGAGCTTTAGGACTTACTTTACTCCATACTTTATATATCACATAAAAAAAATATCAATTTTGAGAGAAAGTATCTCATTTTTTATTATTTATAAATATAACCTAACTTTTTTATTTTTTATTTTTTTAGTCCAATGAACTTAAATAACAATTTCACTGAATGTATCTTTCCTCACATAAGGATAAAATAGAAATATGCTTTCAAATAATATTATTTTTTTTATCATATAATATTAAATTAATTAATCAATTGAAAATTGGGTATCCAACTATAGGAAAGTCCAAAAACAATGTGATAAATGGTGACCAACCCACAAGTTTAATAACATATGAGTGTACATTCAAACTTCTAGCTTTAATAATTGTAATAGGAAAACCCATCTTAGACTATGACACATTCAAACTTCTAGTTTTTTTTTTAATTTTAATTTTAATTTATTTATGAATTATTATAATACATCATATTGTTAGATTGAAAATTTTAATTTGACTTTTTATTAAAAAAAAAATTGGTAGAAACATGTCATATGATTGATAATTAATATAATAAAATTTTATTAAATAAATATATAGATATCATGATACAACCAAACCAATGGATTCTAAATTTTGATCCAAAAATAAATAACAAACCATAATTAATACATTTTTTGAGGACTACTTGTTATTGTCACATAGAGTTGTCCATATCATAATGTCCAAGTCAATGGGACATGTATAGTTATAGTGGTAGCTTTGTAAACCTAACTTTTTTTGGTCATTATAAATTAAAAAAAAGAGAGGTTAATATAGTTTTAAGGATTATCTAATATAAATTTAATGTATCTTATATTTTTAATGTATAATTTAAAATATAAAATAAAAAATTTAAAATGGGTAACGTAAAATTTAAAATAATTAAAATATAAGATGTAAAATATGAAATATTAAAGTTAAAACGATTAACGTAAAATTTAAAATACATAATAAAAAAATTAAAATACGAACCGAAAACTTGAAACGTTTAATATAAGAATTAAAAATTTTGAATGTAAAATATATGTATTGTAAACAATCGTATTTTTATGGTAGTATTGTAGTATACATTACATGTATTGTATAATTTTTTTTTATTTTTTTTGTTATAATTTTAAACTTATGAATTATATACGAAAATTTAAAAATACGCAAATTTAAAGGGAAAAATTAGAAAATTTGGAAGGAAAGAGTTAAAAAAATGTAAAATACATTAATATAATAATATATGACCTTAATTTTATTAGTTTTTTTTTTTAAAAAAAAGAAGTACCTCTATTGACTATGTATTTATAGTATATAGTTTTGGAATCAAATTGGTGAGACAAACTAGCATGCAAAAGGTGGAATCTTCACCAACTTATAGGCATTGTTGGCAATTATTTTAATATGTTTATTTAATAATAGAAGTCTTCAGAATTTACATACTATATATACACAGCTCACTATTTCTTTTTCCTTTTATGTGTACCTAACATAGTGTCCTTTTAATGCAAGAATAATGTGATCATCAATTAGTTTGCAGCAAAAATGGCATAAAGCTGAAAATGAGAAAATCAAACTCAATATTAATATTATTTGAGTTGTGTTAATGCAAGTTAAGGAATATATAATGGCAGAACAAGTCAAGAATTTTAATTGGGTGGTTGTGTAACATGTTGCTTTTGTTTACAAAATTATGGATGCTCCAGGTGAAAGAAAACAAAATGCAACATAAGAACAGTTCATCACAGCACAGGAAAACCTGTAATAACAAACAAAGGTTTGTATATTTGCAGAAAGAAACTAGGGGCAGTAAAATTATTCCATAGCTCCAAATAAATGTGACTACAAAACTGAAACTTTTTAACAATCAACATGACATGTTACAGAACAAACTGAAGTGAGTCTGATATTTCGGATCAAAAATTTCCTGGAGAATCTGAACTTGTTTATTCTCTGCTTATTTCTGGGATGGATATGAACAATGAACTG